>JASAOG010000194.1:1302500-1375891 GCA_030265305.1 Biomphalaria pfeifferi
GTCGATGTTAACTACTGGCGCACGTGCTGCTAACAATAAAGGTGTATTGCCCATGGTATCAACCTTATCAACATCAGCACAGTGTTGTTTTAAACATTTAAGAATTTCTAGGTTTTGTGTTGTGACACACAGATGTAGACAGGATGTTCCATTGTGGCATGTCATATTGACATCGGCTTTGTAATCCAACAGAATTTCAACGTTTCTGTGACAACTTCCCGAAACAGCGAAATGAAGCGCAGTTCTGCCCTCGCAGTCTTGGTTGTTTGGATTCGCTCCTGAGGCTAGCAAGAATGTTAAGACTTGCTCGACCTGGCTGTGCTGTGACACCAGCATTAGAGCAGTCCGACCTTTGTCGTCTTTGTCTTCAACGTTAGCGCCATGTTTTAAATACACAGCAGCTAACTTCAGTAGTCTCGCGGTTTTCTCATCAGAACAATGAAGATCTTTATTGGTATTATCTAAGTTTTGAGATGAAAACAGAAATAGAAATGCATTGTAGTGTCTAGGGCCCACGATCACGTTCACTTTGGCATTTTTCGCTAATAAAATATTCGCTATCTCAGGATTTTTACACAGCATCAAAGCTGTTTTATGATGGTAAACGTCGTTAATATCAACAAATTGAGACAATAATTCAATTATAACTTTACGTTCACATTTTACTGCTTTGTGTAAGACTCTCGAAGTATTCTTGACAAGTGTTGTATTTTCTCTCAAACGCATCCTCTCTAGGATGAGAATTAAACATTCAACTTGATTATTCTCAGCGGTAATGTTTAAATATTTTTCAAGATTGACATGACTGTCCTGGTGTAAGAACATCTCAACACAACGCTTGTTACCATTTCGTAATGCGGTTTCCAACATTTTAGTATCGCCACGAGACGCAGACATCAGATCTTGTTTGTATCGAAGTAAAATGTTCAAGAGTTTGTCGCTGCTGCTGTCACATATTGCTGAGAGACCCTGGTGCCATACTTCAGTCATCAACTGATCAGAGAGTCCGACATGAGTGTTGACATGTTGGCATAGCAGTTCTAACAGTTCACAATTTCCTATATGCACACCTTGTGCTAGAATGTGTTTGTCGTACTGTCCTAAATGTAACGTTTCGACGTTTGGTTTATAGTTTAAAAGTGTCCTGACAATTTCAATGTCTAATCTATTGACTGCCGTCGTCTTCTGCTTCAAAATGTCTAGAAGCTCTGTTACTAATTTTTTAGAATGTTGTGTATTCGTTGTCTTTTGAAAGTACAATAAAATGTTTACATTCTTTAAATCACTAACAGAAGCTGAAGACAGGAGCGCCGACTTATTGTTGAATATTTCCTCCTCAATGTACTGGAATAATGTACCTATGTTTAGACATATAGATGTACTTCGTGCTTCTGATAACATTCGATTATAGCTATGCTCAAGAGATTGTAAGGATTTTAATTTTTTTAAGATTCCCTGGACATTGTCGAAATCAAATTTTTTTAATGATTTTGTCAAACAAGTTTCACCCTGAGAGTTGTTGATGTCAATCTTCAGGTCTTCCTGTTCAAGTAACATTCTAAGGACATCAGTTGAGCCAGGCTTGGACGCTGAGAGAATCAAAGCCGTATCACCGTTTTTATTAGTGCTGTTCACGTCGGCTCGTTTCTCAATCAGCATTCGAACGATGTCAGAATAGCCATGCAAAGCGCAAAGCATTAACGGTGAGTTCCCCTCGTCATCTTTACAGTTGACATCAACATCACATAATAACAAACATTGGACTAGAAATGTATTGCCTTTTTTACAAGCTGAAAGTAAAAATTGATTCAAAGTTGCCTGACTCACAGCCCTGGCATGTGTAGAAAGTTCAGAGAGAATCAAAAACTTGTCACACACTATGTCTGTCTCAATGACTTTATTCAAAAGCTGCACTATGTCAAACGTATCTCTACTTCTATTATTGTCAGTCAGGTGTGTCAATATCTTTGTTTCATTCGGTGTTGCATTTTCTTGGAGATGCGTTTCGAAATAAGACATATATGTCTGCATTTCTTCTTTGATGACAGGTAGTTCTTAAACTGTTATTATTCCTAAATGTAAAAGCAAACAAAAGGATTATTTATTTTAAAAAATTTTTTACCATGAATGTTTTAAATTCGTTAAGTACTTGTATACTCCTTTTCATATTAGGGATAAATTACACCAAGAATATTGATTTGTATGTTGTAGAGTGCAAGACTTATGTTTACGGTGTATTTTTTAAATCGCCACTATCCACGTATTTCTGTAAAGGTTATCTTTAAGTATTTCTCAACATTTATCTTCTCCCAAACAAGGGGACAATGTGGCTGGGTGCTAAAGCAATTAGCTTACAAAATTAAGGGTCTAAGGTTCAAATCCCAGTGTAGACTGGAATTTTAAAATTCAGGACTTTAAGAATGTCCCTATTAGTTCGGAATAATAAGACGGTTGGACGTTGTGCTGGCCAGATAACATCCCCGTCAACAGTCAACCATAGAAACAGATGACCTTTACATAATTTACGCTATAGATCGCAAAGTCTGAGGAGGGTAATTAAGTAAATTTTACTTAAGATTTTTAAAAAAGGTAGGTCCGCGCACTTTCTTTGTTAAAGGATCAAAAGTAGCGCTGTAAACATAAGGTAGAGAATGAAACATAAAGTAGAGCATTAAACTTAAAGAAGCGCTTTAAACAAAGTTATTTCACTACTTCTGAGCAGCAGAAATATATTCACTTGACATCTTGAGTGTACATCTTCGGACCATAGAATATACACAGGTAGATAAACTTTACGCGCCATTAAGCTACTAAATTATAGTTTCTACTGTTACGTATCTAGGCATTGTTACCTAGATACTATTTTTTTTTCTCTTGACCTGTAGGTTGTCTGCCCCTTGTGTAATAAGTTTTTTTTTAATTTTATTTTTCACGGTGAGTCAAGCCACACAGACAGTGACCGGTCCTTGACCTATGTGTGTACCTCTGGTTGAAAGGAGGGTGTTTTTTTTTTTTTTTTCTTCTGTCTCTTTGAAGAGCGTTCTAGATCTGGGTGTTGATGACTTTCTGTTCTAGAAATTACTAGATATCGACGCGCGGTAGATATATAAAGACCGCTCGCGTAACGTTGACAGACAGACATACGGAGACAGCCGTGAGACAGAATAGCGGAGACATTGCGTGACCCGTGCGTGGTATACCAATTGATCGTGTAAGTTAAGATTTTTCTCTTTTTCAAGGCCTTGCTTGTATTTGTAATTATATTTTCAAACTCTTGTATTGTAATATTTTTACATGCCATTTTTGTAAAAGGGTTTTGGTCAACCCTTCCATTTTGTATTGAGTTATATTATGATTAAACATTAAGTTGATATTTTACCTTCCGATTTCTTGTGTCATTTTTTTTTGTTATTCATTGTAAGTCTCTGATTAAATTCAGACTTAAGATAAGTGACACAACTACCTTTTTCTATTGTCACGTTCCCCTAGGCAAGCCATTTAAAAGTAGAATTCAATTTGTAATACGTGACACTACAAAATGGTCTTAATAAACTAAAAAAGAATAATTT
The DNA here is from genome assembly GCA_030265305.1 of Biomphalaria pfeifferi. Taxonomy (NCBI): domain Eukaryota; kingdom Metazoa; phylum Mollusca; class Gastropoda; family Planorbidae; genus Biomphalaria; species Biomphalaria pfeifferi. Next base: position 1,306,070 of record JASAOG010000194.1, read on the forward strand.
CTGAACAGAATATCATATCACAATGACTAGATTAGTACCAGCTATATATTTACTTATCTCGTTATTAGCAAAAAATCAATTTAGACTGCCTGAGATTGTGTGAGAGTCAGCAGCGGAGTATTATATTTAATAACTTACTGTTATTAAAAGAATAAATACAGTTATTAACAATGTGTAGTTACTCTAGGTAAAAAAAGATTTATGTCTAATTTGTCGAAATAGTTATTTAAAATACAAAAACGAATGAAAAAGTTTGACTGGATTTAGATACCAAGAAGACTATCACTAATTTGTGAGTCACAGACCTATATATATTATATCTAGACTGGACATGTAGATTCTTTAACACTTCCAAAACTGTCGTGAAATACTTGTTAAAAAGCATAAACAAGGCGTTGTTTTGTAAAGTAGCTATAAGAAGTAAAGTTGTTGGTTTTTTTTTCAACCCTAACCTATGTAACATTTAATAGATCTAGTAATTGAACATCGTAAATATAGTACTCTCGTCTCATAATTATTATTTTGCACTTTTTAGATACAAAATCTAAAAAGATCTAGGAAATCAATCTATATAAAGGTACATAAGATGATTAAAATCAACAGACTTGAATTACTTCGATCTAGGATTTTCGAAACATTATCTAGATGGAAACTAACTGGAGATGACTCTATTTCATAGATTTTCGTGAATATATAGTTCTGTAATTAATACTTCATTCTATTTTTAAAAATAGGCAAAACGGAAAAGCATTATTTCTAAACTTTGAAAACTAAAGATCATTACTTTTTCTAAGACAGAAAAGATCGATTTTCCTAGATTCGGGTGACTTCCGTTACAGCTGAAAAAGGAGAGCTACGTACATAAAAATCTAGATCTATATTTATATCTGATCATTATTGGATAAGAATTAGTTTCCGTTTTCCAGTCTAGTTGTAATATATAAATAGGTCTATAGTTAAAGTATAACTTCTATCACAGATAAATGTCAAGGGTTCATTAAATGAAACCCTGACATTGTAGCTACAATAGTTAATTATATTGTATATCGGGACAATCGATCCATTCTCCACACCTATCCGTGCACTCTATATTGATTCAGTCCAGTCATGGTAAACTTGAGGTCGGCGTCCTTTTTTTAAAAATAATTAATTGTATATTCTTTCCTGTTTTGTGTTTTCGACTGTAATTTTATATGCGTTCCTGTTAAGTCAATTGTGTTCTAGTGTGTGTGTGCATGTGTCTTACTCTGACAGATCGCGTGTATGTGCGCTCGTATGTGTGTATCGTAGTTCGTGTTCTAGATTTAGACGCGCATGTATGCTGCAACCTGCGTGTGCGTGTCTTTGCTTGCATGGGTGCGTATACTTTAGTGTGGCGGCTTTGCTGAGTTGCATTAAGGAATGTGAAAAAGGAATGGAGGTGTCGGTATATTCAGAGAACAGAATTAAACACAGTAGCTTAGAACATTTAGATGAGATATTTACTTGTTATTTATATAATAATCACATAAATGTTAATAAAACTAGAGCGTTAAAGGCCAACAATGCATACATGCACTGTAGCATAAACATTATTATGTCACTACTCTTAACATATTTCTTATATTGTGGCATTTTGTTTTTATTTTTGTCACTTTACAAGTATTAACAAAAAATACTTTCTTCAAACACAAGTATCAGCAAAAAAAAACAACGAACTGTTCAATAATATTAATTGCGTAATTAAAACATTTTTAAAGTTGAATTTTTAAAACGCAAATTAAATATCAAACTTACCATTTAAACAATGGCCCTAACACCAGGCAGAATGAACTCCAGTCACTGTGTCCGTTCTTTAGGACAGACTGAGGAAGGTTTACCTATATAAAATCTTTCGGATGACTTGTACCATTTAGATACTCTCATTTCTATTTATAAATACTTTCTCGGAAAAACAATCTATTGACTTTTCTTTTGACTTTAAGCGAAAAGAAATTTTAGGGAACTTAAGTGAATTTTAGTGAACTGACATTGTGAATAATGTTTTCATTGACACGTCAAAAATGCCCTTCATTCTAATAGTGACAAGCTCTTCTTGATGTTTGCTATACATTTTTTTTTCGGTAATGGCAAAGAATAAGTAAAAAATAAATTATAAATGTCCAATATCAGGCAGAATTGTTTTTATTGCTTATAAGTCCTGCATGCTACAGCACGCTCAGTGCAATATGGTCTTATCAAATTTTCTGGACTTGTAAGGGAACGGGTATCTTTCAGAATGCTTCCGTGCTGCCTGTATGGTCAGGATAATAGCCAAGACTATTGGAAGCGTGTTGAAATTCGAGATAGAAGCGCTTGTATAGTTTGCCTACTTCTGGTTAATGTATTTACACTACACCCCACAAGTGTTAAGTCAGATTAATGTTAACCACCAATATATTATTTGGCCTACTTTGTTCAAAACTTTTTGTAAACATTGTAATGATTTGTAAGCGCATCTACTCTATCTACAGATCAAAAAGATTTTTTATAAGATCTGTACAACAACCATTTTTATACATGTTCAAACGAATCGATAACTGTTGGATTGCTATAACACTGACTTCCTGGAAAAAAGCCTTCGAAATGTATTGATTTTTTAACTTAAATTCTTTTCGATGGCTATCAGCTACCGATACCAATAACTGAGTTTTACAGGTGTAAATATTTCGTTTTTTTTTTAGTCTGATATTTATAGATCTCAAAATATACGCTTCTATTAGGGGACGCAGTATACAAAGTAGATATATATTGCAGTATACATATAATTTTTTAAAATCTTTATAATGTTTCTGAGTTTCCATTTACGAAATTAAAACAGATTATAATTTTTAATTACCAACTGATTAATTTTTCAATATTTTTCCTTTTTTTTTTTAATGTATTCGCTGGATCCCTTCAGCAGTGAGAAAGTAACTTGATAAAAACATTAAAAAAAATTATTACTGGCTAAAAGAAAGAGATCAACAGTTGTAAAGTTAAACATTGAGGTGGATATTTTATTTATTAAGTATATACTCTACAAACCAAACATCTGTGTATATACTCTACCAACCAAACATCTGTGTATATACTCTACAAACCAAACATCTGTGTATATACTCTACAAACCAAACATCCGTGTATATACTCTACCAACCAAACATCTGTGTATATACTCTACCAACCAAACATCAGTGTATATACTCTACAAACCAAACATCTGTGTATATACTCTACAAACCAAACATCTGTGTATATACTCTACAAACCAAACATCTGTGTGTATAATCTACAAACCAAACATCCGTGTATATAATCTACAAACCAAACATCCGTGTATATAATCTACAAACCAAACATCCCTGTATATACTCTACAAACCAAACATCTGTGTATTCACTCTACAAACCAAACATCTGTGTATATACTCTACAAACCAAACATCTGTGTATACACTCTACAAACCAAACATCTGTATATATACACTACAAACCAAACATCTGTGTATTCACTCTACAAACCAAACGTCTGTGTATAGGACTTGGGGTTGTTAAGGGAAATGGTCTCTGTGTTGTTTGTAAACAAATGCGTGTCGACTATAACGCAACAGAGATAAGACGACTTCTGCCTTGTTGAAAATTAACTTTTATTATTGCTGAGTTCAGCATTCTTTAATATTTAGTCATCGATTCGCTGTTCACGCTAATGCAGATCAGAACACATGAAAAGCTTTAATAGAGTAATAAATAATATTATAACTTAACATATTTTTTTTACTTGAATTGAAATGTCATAGTGCTGCTATAGGATCTGGTTGCAGTCTGCCTAGGAATGTGTGGTTTGATTAGGAAGGGGGGCGGGCATTTTGTGTTATTTAACCTGGTAAGGGCCGCCTCAGGCACGAATATGTCAAAATTATATTTGTCCACCATTCGCAAAGCTTTGAACTGGAAACCAATTAAATTATTTATTTTAAGTAATTTAAAAATGGTCTTAGGGCCTGTTGGACCTATGTTAAACAGCTTGGTTTCATAACAGAGGGTGTCAAATTCAAATCTGGAGAAAAACTCGGACTTCGAAAGTTTATGACTTTTGGTACACACCTAAGGCCTGGGTGTAGCAAAATTTATGGTTACCTGATATTAGTTGGGTAAATAAATGAGGTTGGTCGTTGTACTGGTCACGTGACACCCTCGTGTCATGTTTATAAAACAGACGAGCCTTCCATAATTCGCTTCTTGGACGGTAAGGTCTAGAAGAAACTGACTTACGGGTTGTTTTTTTTTAAAGTTTTCCTAGAAAGTCTTATTCATAATGATTAAAAGTAATCCTTTCAAGTGTCATTTGGTTTTTAAAAGCAAAACCTGCCAACGAATCTGTTTCTTACAATGAGGCTTGTCAAGAATATGGGCTATATAGTCGTATTTTTTATTTTTAAAATAATAATAAAACATACGTTAAGCCGGTAACAATAGCGACAATTTACAGGGTGTCCGTAAAGTCTGCACACATACGATAATAAGATAGTTTTGGTATGTAATTAATATTAAGCTTTTTTTAACTTTATTTATCCTTATTAAAATAACATATTCATGATCATCTTCACCATTTCTAAAGCAAATGAGTTTCACAAAGTTTAGATGAACTTGATTCAATAACATGTACACAGTGTATTATGCTATTTATCCAGACATTACGGACACTATAGTTAATATTTTCACATAATGAATACACTGTAGGAACAAGTTAACTAACGGAACACAATTTGGTTTCATCTAGATCATGTGACTCTTAAACAGGTTTACGCAACAATGGATGACGTATGTTATCTACCAAGGTGTGTGTGTGTGTGTGTGTGTGTGTTAAGAGTTGTTAATATGAGTAAGCGAGGGTAGGACTGTGTTTGTGTCGTTGTGCTCAAGTATAGAGTTGTTTTGTTAACATGTAGGAACGTGCGTGTTTTGTCTATGTGGCTGTGAAATATGTGTGCGTGTGGGAAAGGCAAAAGAAACTCACATATTGACATATCAAATTCTTATAATGGAATGGTTTCGGTAATGTCGAATTATTTAATACTCATAGTTAGTCAGCACACAATCGTTTGTTGTTGTTGTTGTTGTTGTTGTTGTTGTTGTTGTTGTTGTTTTGTCACTCGCTAATCATTTAAAATGATTGTGCCAAAATATGGCTCAATTAAGAATAACATCACCTCCCAAGTCTAATCAACTATTTCTGCTGCTGTATTCTGTTTTCTTCTTTCTTGTCTGATTCATGTATTACAACAACTTCATCTACAATGTATCCAAAGTGATTCGGCTGCTAGTTGTGGAAGACTGTAGAATCTGAAATATTTAGATAATAAAAACATAATAATAAAAAGCAATTTTACAAATTTGGATAATTTTATTATTGCTATTAACCATTGATATGTGAATATATACACTGGGTTTTTATCACCGGATGTGTTAACAGGGGCGTAGCTAGGGATTTGGGGGCCCAAGGGGATTTACCTCTTTGGAGGCCCCTTGCATTTTGGCATTTGACCTCATAACATGAGATAATGTGCTTAATAAATACATAAGCTACATTCAAATTGGTACAGTATGTCAGTAAAATTAACAAGAAATAATAACTAAGAATCTTTTAATGATTAATGCCGTTGTTTATTAGTTAAAAAATGCACAAGTGACAAATCTCAATTCATATCGCTTCACGTCGTGCTTTCTGTGCAGCAAAGAAATCTATAACATCATCTACATCGATACCGTCTAGTATTTGTGACTTCACTGACATTAAAGCCATGCTTAGCCTTTCTTGCCTCATTGTGTTCCTGAGATAGTTTTTGATGAACTTGAGCTTTGAGAATAATCTCTTAAAAAACGCAATGGATGTGACCCGAGCTAGCAGTATTCGGATGGAGATTGCAAGGTTTGAGCAAACCAAACCACACATTATTACCATATATAGACAGCTTCCTCAATATGTCAATTGTTGATTGTGGCACTGCTTTGTTGATGAAAATTGCTCGTACATCAATGACACCATTGAACAAGCGATTTGTGTCTGTAGTTCATCAAACAGGAAAAAGTAACACAGTCTTTCAACAGCGTGTCATCCTCCATAGACTCCACCAAAAGGTGTGTGTGTGTGTGTGTCTTGGTTCAAGAAGAAACCCAAAGGTGTCCACATGGTTTTCCAGCCTTTGGAATTGGTTTCTGCAGGTCAGACAGACGGACACTCATTGTGGCTGCGTTATCGTAGGTTTGACCTCTGCACAGATCAAAGTTTTTCATAATGTTGTCCAATAGGTTTCAAAATTTCAAAGTAACCAATGAATGACTTTTTTATTTCGAAATTAGCAACATCCAAGTAAAGAACTATTAGTGATACCTGTTCCAGCCTGTTCTTGATGAGAAACATCTGGGATGGAATCAAGCATCAGAGGAAAGTAACAAACTTGCTTGACTTTCCCAACAAGTGATTCCCTAACTTTATTGCCCATCATGTTAATAAACTCATTTTGAATTTCCGGTGACAAATAATGTGTCTTCCCATATTCGATTCTATGTAAGTAGTGTTTGGTAACTTCATCAAATTCTGCAAGAAATTTCAAAGATGCTAGGAAGTTCCCAGGATTGGGTGAATTCAAATTTTTCGTTGTGACCACGTACGCCTTGAGTTTGTTTTTGCTAAGTACTTAATAGCTGCTGCTACACGGTTCGGAATATCTCTCCAATACTACTGATTGTTCAAAATTTGCACAGGAAACATATCTGACTTCATCTGGTTTTGCCTTAAGCTTTTTTTCTTCTAATTTCCTCTTCAAAAGAGCTTGTCTGTAGTGGACTCTTTCTTCATGTTCTTTCAGTTTCTCGGGTTTCTTCCATTTGATGAAACCAACTCCAGGTTTGCCTAATGCACTAGATGTCTTTTCTGATGCCTCAGAAAACAGTACACATGCAAAACAAAATAGACATCCCAAGTGTGGAGAGAAGAGGAGCCAAGATCGGTTGCAGATATTTTCTGTTGTAAGCATTCTAGTAAACCATGATGTCCAACTTCGAGATTAATTGTGGGCAAACCTTTCTAGAATGGTCTCCCTTTGTTTTCAGTGCTCTTATCAAGTTTCTTCTTAAACGATAAGGATGATGAAATAAACTACCCTATATACCAAGTTACTTCCTGAGAGTAACACGCTATGGAAGTTAGTCCTTCAAATTAAGAGAAACCCCGCCGGAAAGAGTTAATAATCTGTGTGGAATACATACAACAGGGGCACTAACTTATATAACAACGTGAAAAGCAAGATTATATAACAGTGACGTAATATTTAATTAATTTCAATACAAATTTCGGACACTCATTTGGGGGCCCGGGGGGATCTTCATATTCTCCCCCCTTCTCCCCCACCCCACCCTAGCTACGCTACTGTGTGTTAATGAGTCTAAACACTTCACTGACAATAAAATTCCTCCAATGGCAATGGTCTCTAATAGCCTCTAACAACCAGTCCAACTCCAGTTCTTCATGCGTGGCTCAGATACCGGATCCGGCGAAACTTATCAATGACAGGAGAAGGTGCAAAGAAGAACTGCTGGTGCCTAAATGTAAACTTTTGGCAGGAACGTCTCGTTACCCTTGCGGCTATAACCAACTATGGGAAAGGCTTCGAAAGTCAACTCCAAGGAAAAATCAGGAGCCGATGGTTCTTTAGCAGCTTGAAGCACACATTGCTATATCCTGGTAGAACCTGCGAGACCGCTTATGCCAAACTAGATCGGCACCTGTCGTTCCATTTGACAAATGGAGAGCGGAGATATGCTAATGAAATAACAAATACCCACACTCTCATTCCTATAAGATTGAAAGAGGCAGTAGCAGGGCTAAATAAAAATAGCTAAAAGAAAATAAATGTATTATAGAAAACTAGCTCAATTTACCTTAAATGACCTTGAAGTTCCTGGAATTAAGAAATGTGATATGATTACGAAATACTTATAACAATTGTATTTTGAAAACATTTTAACTAATTGTTTTTTTTTATTGATTATTGTGTTGTCAGGTAAAAGAATTAATTGTGCAAAATTTCAACTTGATCAAACATTGGGTTTCGGAGAAATAACGTGTACAAACTTTTGTTTACCAGACAGACAAAAACTTGGTAAAAAAATATTTCTAATCGCATAATAAATCTATGCAACACGAATCCCAGTTTGAGAAACAATGCATATAGCTATTAAATTTACCTATGAAAAATTTGAACCAAACGCCAAAGCCAATAACTAGCGCCAGCAGAATGGCTAAGGTTATCGTTGTGGCCAGAACTGTTGTGCTACAACTGTTTGTGTTTCCTTAAGAACAAAAGAAAAATAATAATATAAAAGTGTAATAAAAGTTGACATAGTATCATTGTTCTTTTCACCTTATTGTTGCGCTCTCTGTGGCATGTTTACTTCAATTACAAAAACTACATACAGAGACACTAGCTACATCAGTTTGGCTCCTAAATAACATTCATTTATGTAAATTCTCTTTACTGACATGCTGTAGCAGTGGTGGGAAACGTGGTCGAGAGGCTTGTTGGCTTGGCTCGGCTATCCATGAAAGGGGCTCGAGACTCGACACCCGACTCAAACAGAGTTGTGTTTACATAGCGCCTAAAGGCAGGACGCAAAAAACTTCTCCCAGATACCCCCTCCCCATTGGTCCAGAAATGAGATTAGACCATAGCGTTCTGAGCATACTGTAGCGCTATATAAAAACATCCATTTGATTTGATTTTGCAGGGCGGTAAATATGTTTTTATAAATAGATGACGGACGTATAGGGGCCGTAGACGAGTTTGCATAAACGTTCCAAACCTTCCCCAAGAAAGTTTTGAAACGTCAGGTATGGTTTCAAGTAACGGACATGATTTATTGATTATATTCATCTTTCAAATTCCGAAACTTATCTCCCGTAGAGCCCTAAAAATATAAGGAATGTTACATGGGAAAGATAAATCGTTAATCTCCAATTTATAATTGTTTCTAACTCAGTGCCTCTAGATATGAAATTCAAATTCTTTACAGCTTGTTACAGTCATATAGGAATAGTCAATGATGGTAACCAGAATGAGGTTTTTAAGTATATATATAAAGGGAAGTGGTGTCCTAGTGGTTAAGCGCTTGGATTCCGAACCTGGTGTCCAGGTTTCAAATCTCGGTGGAGACTGGGATTTTGAATTTCGGGATTTTTAGGGCGCCCGAAATGTGCCCCCAACTCACCTGACTTTATTTGGGGAATGTAAAGGCAGTTGATCTTTAAGCTGGTCACATGACACCCTGCCCATTAATTCTTTGCCACATTAACAAATGACCTTAACATCATCTACCCCATAGATCGCAAGGTCTGAAAGGGAAACTTTACTCTTTTATTTATCAAGGATTGGCCTCTTTATTCACATAAGAAGTTGCAAAGGAAAAAGATCGTCTCTCAAGACGTAAAAGCCATATATATATATATATATATATATATTATATACATACATTAAGTTCTAACTCACCATCTTGCTTTTCTATTATATGTAGAAAGAGTTCTAATGTCCTGGTGGAGTTAGACATAATTGTCACGTTCCAGACTCCAAACATTGACTTCTGGATGTGCGGAAACAGAAATGTAAGATAATGATACATCTCCATCTTCTTTAGTAGCAGCAGTACGTTGACCTCTCTGTTCCAGAGCATCACGTCTGCCAAGACTGTAGATCCGTTGACCAGAACTCTGTCTTGTAATCCTTCCTGGTCAATGACACAGCAATGGAAGACAAGAGATTTGTTTACATGCGTTTCTAATTCCAGTTTCTTGTTGTAATTGAAACAAGGAATAGGTGGACCTAACCAAACAAGAACATAGTATTGCTCAAGACCTGTGTGGTAGTGTATTTACAAAAAAAAATATTTAGCCTCAAATTTCAACATATAACATATAACTTATAACAGGTGCCTTCTTTTTTCATTTTTTAAATGTTCTATCACCCTCTATTCTCTATTTCCTAGCATATGTCAGACCTTTATGATAAAATGAACACGCAATTTTCGGCGCCAAAAAAATTCAATGCTATTTAGACAACTAAGTCTGCCTAACATGAAAGTTACGTCCTTTTGGAGTAAAGATGTTGACTTTGAAACACTCTGATGCAATAATTTCCTAATATTTTGAGCTCTTGTAATGTTTCATGGAAATAAACCTCAAAGCTTCTAGAAATTGTAAAAACATAATTTTATTGAAGAATCAACGTGTCATTGTATACTTTATGATGCCCAACATTTTTCTGAGTCATTTGTAATCCTTCTTACATGCGTGTCGCCACAAAATGTTTGTTTCACCAGAAGTCTAATAATAGTTGTTAAAACAACCTATGCGACTTCAGTATGCACTCTGGACAGGACTTTCGAAGGGCCATTGCTTACTGATATTTCCCACTGAAGGCAGTTTGGACATCATTGCCTTTACATGCTTTCAGATTAAAAGAAGAAAAAAACTTACATTCGCCCAAACGAAACTCAACAGTTTTGGACGTCATTTGATCTATTAAATTCCCAGACACACATACGTAGGTGCCAATGTCATTACAGTCACGTGATGACAGGTGGTGAGTCAGAGTTAGACTTTCTTCAGTGGCAGCATTGTCGGAGTTGCTCATTAATGCCTGGTCCTGGTCGTATTTATAAAGAGTGACAGACTTAGGGTATTGTGAGGACACACACTGCAGGCTCGTCTTGTTGATAAACAACAAACGTAAAGGCTCTGAAGAAATAAAAAGTTTTCATTTAGACCTGCATACTTTCCATTTGCACTAAGACTGTTTTCTAAGTATACAGCCTGCAATATAATAATAACCTTCAAAGTATTTAAGTACATTCAATGAACAGAGTTACCAACATTTTGTTTTCTTTTTACAAAAGAGAGAAGAAGAAAAAAGATTATGAAGAATATGAAAACCCGCCTTCCGAGATATCCGTGTTAAAAGAATGAAAAGAATAAGGTATAATAAATTCATAAAATATGTCGCAAACGTGAGTGTATTTTCATCCATGAATAATCTATAAGTTAATCTAAAACATTTTTTTTTACAGAAAAACAGTTGTAAAGTGAACTTACGACCATTACACCTTAAAGATAATATAACTCGGACCCACAATATGCTGGCTAGTACAGGGCATGCAAACAATCACACTGATATGTACGAAGTCTATTTTGCCAATTTAATAAGTCTATTTTGCCAATTTATAAAGTCTATTTTGCCATTTGAATGAAGTTTATTTTGCCAATTTATGAAGTCTATTTTGCCAATTTAATGAAGTATATTTTGCCAATTTAATGAAGTCTATTTTGCCAATTTAATGAAGTGTATTTTGCCAATTTAATGAAGTGTATTTTGCCAATTTAATGAAGTGTATTTTGCCAATTTAATGAAGTTATTTTGCCAATTTAATGAAGTGTATTTAGCCAATAATGAAGTGTATTTCGTCAATTTACTAAAGTGTATTTTGCCAATTTAATGAAGTCTATTTCGCCCATTTAAGAGTATCATACCTGGACAACTTGCCAGAAATAAAATTGGAAGCAATGGCACAAGGATCCCCACTTCTATGTCAAAGTTTTATATTCAAATTAAAGTTATTGGGTTTTCTGTTTCGGGACAATTATCACATTAGCTTAAAATTAATTTTAATGTTTTGTGCGAGTAGATCTTTGTTAATAGGTCTATATCAAACCACGTATGAGCGAAGCGAATGCATTTAGTTTAAAATAAACCCACAAATTAAAAAGACTCACCAGTTCTCTGTAATTTAAATGTGTGGTTATAACGTCCGTGACTGGTAGCCACACGTACGTAGTGTACTCTTAAATCATCAGCACTGACATTTGTTATAGTAATGCTGATCACATGATACAGTCCCTCGTTAGTCCAATGAAATGCTATGTTTGGATAACGACTTCCTAATGCATAGTCCTGGCCATCTAGCTGTACGACGTTCAGGAGACCAGGAAACGCCACCACACAAAATTGGATTGTAGTAGAGAGTCCTACGTCGGATGTGTACACTGATGTCATGTTGTCAAAACAGGCTACTGGTGGACCTGGGATATAGAGAAAATAGATTAATTGGATATATAGTTCTTACATTGACAGTGTGGATCTAGATCTAGTATGTTAACACTGGGTTCACTAACACTGTACATTTTCCAAAAGGAGTACATGGTAATGCCAGCACAAATCTCTCAACCCAGAGTTCGCGTGCTTGTAAGAGATAGCCTTCTCTTCTAGCCTTTTAGTAGACACACAATATTTTCTAATATTGCTAGGCAATTAAAAAGAATAAATTGGGAGGGGGGCACAAAACTGTAATGCTTATTAAATATAATCAAAGAAAGAGAGAGAGCAAGATAAATATGTAAATACTTTGGGGGGGGGGGGGGGGGGGCTTGTATGGTGGAAAGAACCGCACCATTACTGTTATATATCTCAAAAACACAACATTTACCTACCTTTTCTATAAAAAAAAATATCAATTACCACTAATTACATAACTAATCGATTAATTATTTTTTTATATTGAATCATGTTTTGTCATTGACAATAAATAATTGTGCCAAGTTTCCACTTGATTCAAGAATTGGAAGTGGAAGAAATAACAAGTACAAGACTTGTATCAGACAGAGTAATGGTTACTTATCATTGCTCAGTACTTCCTGGGATGATGGAAACAAAGACAGACAGAGTTAGGGTTACTTATCATTGCTCAGTACTTCCTGGGATACTGGAAACAAAGACAGACAGAGTTAGGGTTACTTATCATTGCTCAGTACTTCCTGGGATGATGGAAACAAAGACAGACTGAGTTAGGGTTACTTATCATTGCTCAGTACTTCCTGGGATGCTGGAAACAAAGAATGATGCTATAACTTTCAACAAATTCAACAAACAGTATTCACACTTCAAGTGGAAGGCATTGTTTTCTTTGACCGAGCGTTTGTTTTTTCAAACACAAAATGTCATTAGAAACTCGTTTGTGTCAATAGCTGATATTTCTTTTCGCTTATCTTTTCTTGACAAATATTTGGGGTTTTAAGTAAATTTGTATACATTTTCTGCATTCTACGGATCTATTTTTTAATTGAAAGCACATCTTAGCTTGTAAATCTCCATTTACTAACCGAGAAAGAAATATATATATATATAAATATATATATATATATTGTCCGTAAGGAAATTTGTCTTACAATTTGTGAATTAAACCAAGCAAAACATTATGACTAAAGAAAACTGTATTATATAAGATAAGATAAGATAAACCAAAATGTACATTCACACCAGACTCACTCAAAATTTACATGAGAAAATTTTATATCAGATTGTGTCTATTTAATGATTTGATTGCCAGGGGAACAAAACAGTGTTTGTGTCTGTTTGTCTTTGCTAACAGTGACTTGTATATCTTTTAAGGTGGAAAAATCACAAAAAGCTGCCCAAATAGGGTTTGGTTTTTTTGCCATTGACTTTACCAGCAGCATTTAGGATTCTATAAAGTTTATTTTTATTTTTAATGCTCAGATTGCCATACCAGGCCGTGATATTCAAACTTAAAAATTTTGCAGATACGAGCGTGATAAAATATAGCCAAGGCCTTTTCGCTAACACTAAATGGCGATAGTTTTCTCAGTAATTGTAATCTTTGTATGTATATATATATACATACATATGTATGTATGTATATGTGTGTGTATGTGTGATTTTTCACAATTAATGAGAATTAACAGTAACTTCAAATTGGAAAATTTGGGTCCAATTGCGAGGGTGACATATATACTTTAGACCCCTGGCTTCACAGACTATTACTTAGATTTCTTTTTTTTTTTTTAATGCATGATTGTCTGTCCATCTGACAAGACTAGGTCTCCAAACTAAAAGCGTTTATGTAAATCTTATTTCGTTATAGCAGGCACCATGCTCTTTTCTCTAAAGTATAATTAATCTTTTTTTTCCCATAAACTATTTTTAAGCAAGGTTACAATATTTTATACAGGCAAATACTATTCTTTATTTAATAACCGGAAAACCTCCCTTAATTATACAAATGATTATGATTGTTACAATTAAAATAAACAAATGATGTAAAAACCTAAATGTTTCAATAACTTACAATTGAATATTTCTAGATCTAAGAATTTCTTATCGTGTTTGGTCTCACAGATGTATCTGCCCATGTCTTGACATTTGGTACTTGCTATTTCATAAACCAACTTGTCCTTGTCCTTGAAAGTACTGAGAACCTTTCTCTCAAACATTCTAAACAAACTCAAAGTCTCTTGAAACTCGCTGTTTCTTTCACACAGAAGTTTGATGTGTTGATTCTCGTAGACATTGCCATCGGTTCTGTCCTTGGTGAACTGAATCCCTGTGACAGATACAACAAAGAAATAACGTTAAGAAAACTTTAATAGTCCCCCAGAGGGCAATGGCTTTGTTTGCCTCAGGTGTGAAAAAATATGCAGATCACAACTGGGTTTGCTTAGTCAATAAACACTCATCATTGGTCTTCGGAAATAAGCAAAAGTAAAAAAAAAAAAGGTAAAAAGACGTAGATTTTCCAGCATGTATCAAGCGAGGTCAGAAATGGACATTCCTAGCAATTTTTAAATAAAATAAAAACTCCAACATTTATGCTTAGTGTTAAGAAAGAAGTCCCCTTACGTTTAAAGTGCCTTTAAGTTGTGAAGCATTTCAACATAACATATATACACGGCAATGTTATATACAGATAACCAACTCCACTAGATAACTTCCTCTCTTCTTGTTTACACACTCGTCACTTCTCGTAAATCCCCTAATTTCCCGATACCTAACACTTGACCGGTTGACCAGACACAGTAACCGTGTCCCAACACTTAGTAACCACACCTAGAATCGCCCATAATGGGTTTTCATATTTAAGCTAATCAGGGTAATCTGCTCTTTATTTACAACCGGATTCAGATGATCTGGTTTATAAGAAAATGCAGAACGAGAGGGAAAAAAAAAAAGAGGAAGCGATGTAGTCAAATGTTGGGGCAATATAGGCCTAATGGTAGAACATAGAAACGCGTATGAAGATATAACAAAAATGAGAGAGTGTTTAAAATCATGGAATGTATATGTTTAAAATAAATAGATAAAATATACAATGTCAAGGACGCTTTTTTTAGACCCAAGGGACGCCCAAGAATAACCAAATTGTCTTTCGACGCAGAATTATCAACTTTTAAAAAACAATATTTATCTCCGTCATATAAGCTGTCCTTAATTTGAGCATCGATAGATCTCATCTACATTTAACATTGTACTTAAACAGACACATTTGCTGACTTCTCTTTTTTCATAAGGCATTAAGCTCTGCATTTTAGAAACCATCTTCAGCAACCAAGTTTACAATCAGAATTTTAAAACGGGGTTAATTTAATACACACCCCCGCCCACAACTTTACACTCTCTTTATGCACTTATGGAAGTTAACATTACAAATATTTATCAGAAGCTAATTGAGTAACTAAAGTCTCACCCGGTTGTTTGAAAGTGACTTCAAGTTTTAGCTGGTGCGAGCTGTTGTCATGAAGTAGAACTGTGTAGACCATGTAGTTGGCAAGAGTAATGTTCCGAACGTTGAGGGTTATATTATACTGTGACTGGTGGTCGACCAGTTTGCTTGCGACGTACACGTCACCATCCTCCGAGTTTCCGAGTTGTTTGACCTTGCTGTTAAGGAAATAGACATCTTCCAACGGGAGTGGGGAAAAAACACAGAAGCTGACCGTCGCCAGGGAGTAGAGTGGGAGGACCTGTGTCCGCTTTCTTGTATGACCGTCGCAGATTTGAATGCTCTCATCTGATAAAAGCAGGATTGTTTGGGAGATAAACAATAGTAAAAAAATAGAAACAAAAATATATTTTAGTCTTTATTTCTCTATTGCTCTGTCTTTTTTATTCGCGTATTCTCTCTTTCTCTCTCTTTCTCACATACTTTTATCACATTCGCCTCTTTCTCTCTTTTCTCATTCTTTCGATTTTTCCCCTCTTGCTCTCTCTCCTCTCTCCGTTTCTCTTTCTTTCCCGCACTCATTTTATCTCTGCCTGGTCGTGCGGTTTGCACGCTGGACTGTCGTTCGGATTTATCTACGGTCGAGGGTTCAAACCCTGCCCGCTCCCATCCCCCGTCGTCCTGCGGCAGGTTTGGACTAGGAAGTAAATTCTCTTCAACTCTGAAGGAACATCAAAAACAAGTAAAACAAACAAACACTTTTCTTTTCTCTAGGTCTCTTTCTTTATCTATTCTCTTTATCTTTTCTGTCTTTCTCTCATTTTTTTTCTCCACTCGCTCTCTTCCTCTCTCTCTCTCTCTCTCTCTCTATCTTTCTTCCACTTTCTCCGTCACTCGCTCTCTCTCTCTCCTTTAATCTCTCTCCTTTCTTCTTCTCCCTCTCTTTCGTCTTGTCTATTTATTCCTTCTCTCTCTCTCTCTCTCTCTTCTCTCTTAGTCTGTCTTCCTCTCAAAACATTTTGTAGACTTACTTAGTATCCCGCTCTTTTATACATATCATCAAGTATTTTTGTGCTTATCTTTTACTAAAAGACAATGTTGCCAATAAATACAAAATTAACATTAAGCCAAAGAAATGTTTTATGTTGTCATCTAGGCCTACTTTTAGGCCTTGTCTTGGATATAGTCTTATCTCCTAGAGCCATATTTTTAAAAAAGGTGATCATACATATTGTATTTAAAAATAAACAACATATACAAAATAATACAATAGTATTACAATATTACTGAATTATGACCCTGACAGTGTTAAAGTGTTACTTACCTAAACATAGAGAGCTGTACATTAAAAAGACAGCTATTATTATTAAAAAGCTTATTAAACGTTTCCAAGAATTCAAATACATATTACGTTATCAGATGGCATGTCGTCGTAACATAAATAACTGCATGAAAAACAATTACACTTGATACTGATGCTTCAATGGTCTACGGCCATGTATTTGACAGATAAATATCTTCATTAAATTTCCCTTGGTCCAAATGATTCTATTTGACAAGTACAATCATGACAGTTGTGGCACACTAACACAAGAGACTGTGTGTCATACATGACTGTGTTGTTAACCAGTGACTCATGTATTGTATTTTGTGCTCAGCTGAAGTAGCCTACTCTATTCCTGACGCTCTCTAGTGGATTGTTATAGGTCTCCTATCTATGTTTGTAGATTTGTTTCCTGTAGTAATTATGAATTAACTTTGTTAAGAAAGTTTAGAAGATTGGGAGGAAGAAGTAAAACAGAAAATGTATTTTATATCTGGCCTTTATATATTTTTAGTTTTTTTTTTTTTTTCATCTTTTGTACTCTCCCATTTTATATTTCTTTTTTTTTTTTATTTTATTTTGTTAGAAAAAGTTTTCATTAAAATTTTATTAGCTAAGAATTCGGATCTAAATATAGACATAAAAATATATGCTATGCATGTCTCTGGTTCATCACCAATGTGCATGCCATTAAGGGCCGATTCTGCTTTTATTAAGCGATGTGGATCTCAAGATTAAGCCTGATGATTACATTAATTTCGGCAATTACTCTTGATATTTAACAATGCAAAATGAGAAATATTTTGCCGCGGTATTAATTTTATCAATTAAAACAAGTCCATGGCTAAAATAGTCATTGCATTCTAGACTATATAATTAAAAACAGTTTTATTCAATTTTATTAGTTAAAAATTTAGACCTTGACTACATTATACACATGCCAAACACGCTCGTCTATTTAGTTCAGCGACAAACGGGATCACGTACATTCGGTGTTTGTTTGACATGCTCTAGATATAATGATTTCAAGATCATTACACCAAAGGCCAAAACCTCCCTCAATACGATAGGTGATGGCAGTGGACACGAAACCATCGAGACGACAGTCCAGAGCGCATGTCACACGACCAGGCAGCCATTGCAGACAGTTATGCATAAACATTAACATTTTGTATGAATGTAAATAGGATTGTTGTTACTGATAGATTGTAGATCATAGCTTCCGATATTCTTGTTAAAAATGTTAAACATGTAAGTCTATCTGCATTGCTGACCCATGATGGGCACATCCATAGGGGCCGCTTGAGTTTGTGTGATAACACAAACTTTTTTATTTATCTTGGTTTTTTTTATGTGATTTGAGGGGACATGAGGTGTTTTTTTTTTAATAAAAGAAATGAACACAAGTCTCTTTAAATTCAATCCATATTTTAATGTTCTTTTCCTAATGTTACCAATGAACGTATAAATAATACATGTTACTTGTGTGAATGTTCACATTCTCGTAAACGTTTACACGTACATCTAAACATCCAGGTCACGTGATTCGTCTTGCGTATCGTAAAATATATGAGAAAGAAGGATGTGTAATATGCTCAGATTTCGTTCTGAAGGACTTGAGTTCTAATCCCTGCGAAAGTTGTGATTGTTTGTAAAATGTTTTGTTTTACATGTTTTGGATGTTCCTTCAAAGTTGAAGAAAATTTACTTCCTGGTCCAAACCTCCGCAGGACGACGGGGGAAGGAAGCGGGCAGAACCATCGACAAGTCCGAACGACAGTCGCACAACCAAGCAGTTTATCGTACAAGAACTTCAGTTCATCACTTTGTGAAACTACACCCAAGCTTCCCTCTTGACTAACTTTTCCTTTATTGCGTAACCTGATTTGTGTGATGTGCATGTATAGGACATTTGTTAAATAGTCTGCAGAAGACGAACATTTGTCTCAAAATGACACCTGATATGTAATCTGTAGCTAACATTTGACATACTGTCTGTTGCTTACCTTTGTTATACTGTCAGTAGATAACATTTTGTATGTTGTCTGTAGATTCCTTTATTATATATATATATGACATGTTAACATGTTTTATATTTTATTAGATGAAACTTATTATTTAGTAGCTAGATAAAATTGGTAATAAAGTAGATGTCATTTGTTAAGTAGTTTGTAGATGACGCTTGTTATGTCGTTAATAGCTGACATGTTATGCTGACGCTTGTTTTTTAGCCACAAAATGATTTGAATGCATTTATATCGTATCTATTCTGCTGGTGTTATATGCGAGTTTTTTTTTTCATTATACTTTTGTATCTTATAAATACTTATCTGTAAAATAACTGCACTTTATCTGTTACTTTGTTCACACAAACTCTAACTTCTTTTATAAATCTCATTGTTTCTAGATTTTTTTCCACGTTCTTTTTTGTAGTTGTTTTACTCAATACAAAAGTATAATTTTTTTGTGTGTAGATTTTCGTCACTAAAACACTACTTTCTATGGTGGTAGTATCTCTGTACCATCAGCACCATCTCTTTCCTAAAGGTCGGATTCATAAAAGCATAAATGATTGGGTTGCCAACGTTGTACAGGAAGTACAGGTAAAAGATGTTCATCTGGAATGGAATTATTTTGATAGCCATGAGCCAGCTAGGCAGGAAACAGAGCGTGAAGACCACGGCTACCACTGCGAGAATGGCTGCAGTCCTGACATTTGCAGTCAGCCTCACGTCCTGCAAGGATCTCACTTTCTGGAAATAGCGCCTAACGATCGAGCTGTTAACTTCTGATTCAGATGCCTTCAAAATCTGAGTCTGCTTATGATGCGCCAACATCCCAATAACTGGATGGCACACCAGGCTGATGGGAATAGCATTGCTGACTGGGGCAAGATTGTGTATGCTCAGGACTCGTGGCTGAGAGCGTCCTTTAAAACCGTTGTCCGCAACCAAAGCGAAATGATCATTAATGATTCTGGCTTCCTTATTTCTCTTCTGCAGTAGTCGATGTTTAGCCACAAAGCAGTAAATCTTAATGTACAAGGTGAAGACAACCAGAAGCGAGAATAGGAAAAAAGACGCATAGACTTTCTGGTAGGTCAAGTAGAACTCCTTGGAGTACCAAACTGTGCTGAGAATACAGTAGCCGTTGGTGTAAACTAGAACGCTAACTGTATCTGTTGTTTTCGAGATGTTGGTTGCTGTTGTTTCAGGCCGAGGAGAGTTTTCACACAGATATGAGCTTTCGTCGGAGGATGGTTCTCCTTGGGCCGTCACGTGCTTATTGTTAAAAGTAAGAAAACCTTGGCTGCTGCACGGAATGACTCTTGAGGTATTGGTTGCGTCTTTAATCATTTCGACATGCTCAGTCAAGCTGATTTGACGAGTGACATTCTGGTACACGCCATGAGATAGAGAGTTTAAAGAACCTGTAAAATAGCAAGACAAAGTAGTTCGAATATTCTGAAATATAACAACATATAACAGTTTATTTTGCCATGGGCATCCCCCTTTTCTTTCTTACTTAAAAAATAATAAAAAGGCCCACGAGTAAATGCTCCCCCATACATTCCTTTGAGCCGCCAATTCGAGTATCTATAACGTTGCGATGGACATTCCTTCAATTCGAGTATCTATAACGTTGCGATGGACATTCCTTCAATTCGAGTATCTATAACGTTGCGATGGACATTCCTTCAATTCGAGTATCTATAACGTTGCGATGGACATTCCTTCAATTCGAGTATCTATAACGTTGCGATGGACATTCCTTCAATTCGAGTATCACTTTTCTCCCATCTCCCCCACAAGTGTCAGTTTCTTTTTTTTTTCTGATTGTATCCATCAAATCGTAATGCTCAATTAATATTTTCGACGCACACTCTTGTTTTATAATTTTTCAAAGTAAAAAAAAGAAATAAATTTAAATTTGGCTAGAGAACTAGGTCTAGATCTAGATCCAACATTGGTTTTGAAAGGACTATTGCGTTCTTGAAAGGACTTTTGCGAATGCAAGGCTTTATTGATTTAAGATTTTAATAAATTAATATTCAGGAAAATTTAACGTATCGTCTTCTAAGTTAAAATCGAAAAGAATATTTTAATATTATAAAGTCCAGCAGATCTATAGGCCTAAAGTCGCCATTAACCAGGATTGGGGAAAGGGGGAAATGAGGCGTGGTAAAATTTTTTATAATTCTTTTTCAATTTAACATTCATTAATTATTACGAGTAAAACAATGCTGTATAAATTGAATAAAGGAGCTATTGTCTTTTTAAAAAAGTATTTTTAATATTTTCTTTTTATTGCATCCTGCACATCAAACGCTCACATATTTTAGCCAAACCTGCTCTACCCACACCCTTCAATTTAAACGCTTCCCTAACATAAAATGGATACATGATTTATAGTATGTTATATTTAATTAGCATAAATTTACTGACTTTTCTTCGGCTTCTTGATTCCGTATTAAAGTATTTCATTAAGCTCTATGTTGCTTTTGGTCAGACCTCTTTTATTATATCACTTTGGCGTTGTAATGATCTCTCACCCAAGAATTCTATATTTCTTTTATATCCACACTCAACACAATGCACTATTTATCTGTATCGATATGTACATCCAGTGGCGTAGCTAGGAATTCGCCATCCTTTGGGGACCCGGATGTGGGGACTTTACCTCTTTGATGGAGCCCTGCATTTTGTGCAATTATTAATATTTAATGTAACAAAAACAATTTCGAACACTCATTTTGGGGTACCTCTCAAGTGGGGGCCAGAGGGAATTTTCAAATTCTCCCCCCCCCTGCCCCCACCCTGTACATCCGTTTGTTTATTTATTTTTTGTTTTTAATGTTATATTCTGTGTCAATACAAGAAGTACACACCCGCTACGTCAGTTGATTTGTTCCAATGGCTGGAACCTCCCCTCCTTTTCTTTCTTTTTTTTTTTTTTTTTTTGAAATTTCAAAAAGCACATTTTAACATACTTTTTATCCCGTGAATTAGTCTATCTGTTACTGTCTTTCTCTTTCTAGGATCCACATTTTTGTTAAGGTTTTCACCCAGCCAATCGGAATTTCTCCGACATAGACGTTTGACTTGATTTAGAAAGACTCGCTTTACAACACATCCCCCCACCCCTCTTAATTACCTCCCGAGGTACCAGGGCTGGAATCCTGGATTCGAAGACTGGGATTTTTAATTTCGGAATCTTTGAGCTCCTCTGAGTCCACCCAGCTCTAATGGTTGCCTGTCATTAGTTGGGGGAAAAAATAAAGGCGGTTGGTCGTTGTGCTGGCACCCTCGTTAATTATAAACCAAAGAAAAAGATGACCTTTACATCATCTGCCCAATAGACCACAAGGCCTGAAATGGGAAATTTACTTTTTTTACCTACCTTTAACAACTTTTCTTTTGCTTTTCATTATTCAATATACATTACGTTTCCTTTCCTCCCTAACCCCATCCCATTCCACTTAAATGCCCGCTGTCGCACTTTTTGGCCTTTTTTTTACTACAAAGACACTTAACTCTTTTAGAATCCTTCTATTGATCGACCCTTCAAGCACACACTTTTTAGCTTTTAAAATTTCATTCTAATCCGTACGACAGTTAATGAGAACTCGTGATCAATCAGGGGGTATTTTTAAATTGGTATGGTAGACAATAAATAAATTTATACGCCTAGTAGAATGAACATTAAGGAGAAAAAAATTATAGTAAATAGTCCTGCATACCATTTATAGGCGGAAACAGATCTACGGGTAATAGCTACTTACCCAAAATGCAGGCTGTTACAAATGGAAACACTAACGCGATTTTTGCTCGTCTCGGTGTCACAAGCCGTAAGAAAGGATGGCATATACTGAAGTATCTGAGGGGGGGAAAATTCAGAAATATTAATTCACTTCAAATTTCATATCTTAGTTATCAAAATAATTCAAACGTTAAGACTGTTGCATTATTGTAATTAAAGTTAAGTAAGCAACAGCACAAACATTTATTTTTCATCTACTGTAAAATCTGGTCATCGAACTAAATAACAACCAAATGCTTTTAATTGCATTCAACACTACACTTCCTTCACCAATATAGCTATAACTGCAAATACGCGACTATTATGATAAAAGGTGTTGTCATTCTTCGAAGTTAACAAGAACTTTAAAAAAAATTAAGTAGCCAATCATGGAAAAAATTCATTTGAGTTTAAAAACTTTATAAAAACTGAAATGCATTCATCCATTTACTATTGAGTTATGACATAGCCATTAAAGTGGTAAAAAAAAAGTAAAAATGTAAAGTTCCCCTTTCAGACCTTGTGGTCTATAGGACAGAGGTCATCTGTTTATTGTGGTATCTTTCTAAAATTAAACCTACTAAAATAATGAAATATTTACCTGTCAAATGCGATAGTCACCATAAGAAACGCTGACAAAGGAATATCACTGGTGATAAGGAATTGATAGAGTTTACACAGTTCATCGTACTTGAGCCGGACATTTAGATATAGGTAAGTGGCTGTGAAAGGTATGATGACCAAACAAGCAAACAGGTCGGTGCAGGCTAAGGCCAGGATGAATATTTTAGAGGAGTCCTTGGTGGGTATCCGACCATACACCATGATCACCAGGGCATTACCCAGACTCCCAAACACACTGAAACAAATCAACGTAGTGATCACAGCCAAGTTCTGTCCAGCTAAAGAAGATTCGCTCAATGACGTGTTCAAAGCGGATAAGGCCCTAGCGATGGTCAGATTAAAATCATCGTTGGAATACATTACCCTCTTCATTGTCAATGTCGTCATCCAAGACGCAAACACCAGCCTATGTAAGTCAATACATGCTCCGGGCAGAAAAAGATTTATTTATTATCATATTTGTAGTCATTTTTAATCAAAATAAGTTTCACATAAATCGTCATCCGTGTAAACATATCTTCAAAACACTGTTCACCTTATTTATTTATCAGCAAAATGATAATATTTTTTGAATATGTGGGTGAATATCGAAATAATACTGTGAATAATTATTTGAATACATATTTTGGAATATTTGTAGATCTTCAAGTTAATCTAGTCGATGGTCAGCAATGGGAAAGAAATCTCAATTTTAGTTCGTAGTAGATAAGCATTTAATATTTACATCTAAGATTCAATGAAATCGAAGCTCGATCTATTTCTCTAGCCTTATTCTTTCTGTTCTAATGACTTCACAACGTATCCACCACACATACACACAAATCTTGTCCATCAAAGTAACAAAAATAAAAATAGTTCTGTTGCGCAGCTAGTAAATCCTGCGGCCAAGGGAGAGAAACAACTACCCTGCACTCTGACAACGAGAAAAACTATTTTTTGATCTCCCTTAGCATTTTGAAGATGTTTGTACAATGGTTGAGGGACCCAGTACTTCAGCATAATAAATGAATCTCCAAATCTGAATGGCATAAATCTTAAAGACAAGTCGTGAGAAACAAAAACTAAACAATGGGTGGCAACAAAGTTTAAACAGGGTCAGCCAATAAAGAAATGTTATTTTACTAATATATATTCCAGATATTACATTGTTGAACTAAGAGAAAATATTTAATTTTAGGTCGCTATATTTCAAGTGCATTGCCGACGAGGAAAGACATCCGACACCTTATGTACTTAGACATATTCCAGTGGTTCTCACTATATTCTTGTATGGCTCCTGGATCTGGCTGCTCTATTGAAGGCAATTAAGGCTTCTCGAACGCTTCCATCATAGGGGCCTTCGCTTCATGATGGGCATACGCTGTCAAGACTACATTACAAATAACAATGTTCTGCTGTAGGCCGGTGTGGATAGTATAGAAGCACTAATTACTTTTTCGACAGCATCGCTGGGTGGAAAACTTATTCCGCATGGTACACACCGCATGCCAAGGCGATCTTCTTTGGTATAATATTAATTGTAATATACACCACAACTTACTTCTCTAGATATACCATAAATAACAATACTACTATCATGATAAAAAGTGTTGAGTCGTTCTTCAAAGCTAACAAGAACTTTAAAAAAACTAGGTAACAAAGACAGTTTGTGTGAAACACAAACTCAAACTCGGCCCCCGCATTGGTGCACCTAGAGTCTTTACCAGGATTGGAACACAGGACTTCCAGTTCCAAGTGCTTTGCCCCTCAGCCACAGCATCTCCATATATTCATTTAGTGTACACTTATATTTTTTAAAATGATAATTATTAACCTTATCCATACATTCAAAATTAATCAGTATTCTATTCAATGAGCTAGTTTCTTTTTTTTTTTTTTGCAATCCATAACATTTTCCTCAATTAGTGAATGTGAACATTTTGTTCTCAAATATGTGAGAATAAAGAGAAAAGTAAAACAACAAAATAGAAGTGATGAAGATAAGAAACACACATAAAACATGCAAAGGCTGCTGAGGCTTAATGAATTATTCACACTTAAGAACGACATGAGATGGCAGAACAGCCATGCCAAGAGGTACTCGTGTGGTGACTTATTTTTCACATGTAACACCCAGAATATAATCCCATCCTTTTTGTTCTAGATCAAATAATTGTCTTCTTTTTTTTTTATGTTAGATAAGTTATCTTTAGAGAATAATGTGAACAAAGTAGATAATGTATTTTGTTCATGAACATTTAAAGTTAGTCTGCAATAAAATTTTCTTGATCGAGAATTTTACGTCAGATAATCGAGCTTTTCAGGCTTTTTACATTTTTACACCTCCCTTTTTTTTAAACATTAATTAAACAACAAAAATTTAATTAGCTCAATATAACGTCTCCCTTATAGTGATTATAATTGACCGATTCATTGACAGTAGCATCATTGCTTCAGTTTACCAATTCTCTTACTTTTTCTAAAAGTTTTAAAAGCATTGCTATTGCCTACAACACCTTATCAATAGTCTATTTACACTGGCATGGAGTTTTGTTGATCAAAATATGAGTAGCTTCTTTAGGGCGCCTGTGTATACAAGAAACAAGAGGTGACCAATTAAATATTATTATTCGAAAATTAAAGAAATATTTGGATTTTTCTAAGTACATAATTATTGCAGATATTATTTCATGTTTTATGGAATACCAATACCTTAGTACTTGCGCCACCATAGCTAACCGCACCAACTGACATAAACCCTATAGTGATAACTACGCAACAACGAATCCCTCCTAATCCAAACTGTGTAGAGGCCTCAAGGTATTTTCTGTTTTCCCTTAAATTAATATATCTGATCCCCTACAACTGTTATGGTAGATTTTTTGTTTCACACTTTGAGGCCGCCGGGTTTTACATTTGTTAAATATTGTCATATAGAAAACTTTAAAACATTACATTTATCCTCTCCGATTGAAGTTGTTGTTTTTTTCTACAACTTATAACATTTTGAAATTATTATTGTAGCCAAGAGAGGTTACAAATTTCTACCAGTCGCTGGGCTCCGTTAAAAAAATTCATCTGATGAAATAGAAAAAGAACTAAATGTGACTCATAAAAATGGCTAAGACGGATTTTAAAAGTCAGTTATAGAGATAGGATCCCATGCCGAACTGGGAGTCGACCACTTAGTAAGGTTGTGACAGATCGACAGAGCGTGGCATGAGGTTTGCAGGACATGTTATACGACAAAATGAACTACACATACCAAGAGTTTCGATGACATGGAGACCAATACGAAGAAAGCGCAAACAGGGACGTCCTCGTATAACTTGGCGCCACTTTTTCATGGAGGACCTCAGAACAGTGGACACCAGGTGGGAAGAGAATTCAGACATAGCCAGTGACAGATCTTTGTAGCTTGCTGTCCAGTGCGCCGAACGGCGCGGCAGGATCTAAGTTCTAAGTAAGTAAGAATAGCTGATTAGGTTTTTGAACTAATTTTTTTAATAGCAAGATTATGCAGTGTAGATAACTCAGAATATGCATTTTTTTAAATACCAGAATAGTGCTTGGCGGCGTGACTCCAACCCGAACCCCCTTTAGGAGCTTTCAGCGCTCTTCCCCGACCCCCTTGCTGGCAATGGCGGGGTGCCTACGGTCTTTCCAGTAACTCCAGGAAGAACCTATTCTTGGGTACAATAAACGTCTTCCGAAAGTATGAAGGATCAGAATGTAATAAAGATTAATTAGCCTACGTACACACACACACATATATATACATAAACATAGACACACACATATATATATATATATATAGCGGCTGGGAGGGAGAACAAAAATCACCCCCCCCCCCCGAAGCAAAATCCTGGCTACGTCCATGATACATAAATACTTTGCACTGAGTTTCTCCATTTGTTGGATACATTTGTAGGCACCTCAGAATGCGTATAAGTCAGATTGTGGATACAATGCACTACGCTCCAAAATACAATCATGATTCTAATTTTGAAAGTGTACGGAACATTGACAAAATTCCACTGTCAATGGCTTTTATATTTCGTTCGTTTTTTTTGTTTGTTACGGATTAAGGTTTAACTGAAACAACAAACAAGTTATAACATGTCCACGTCCAGACCATGTAACACTATTGAGAAGTCAAAATTATCGAGAACTTGTATGTACATCATGACCATTTATACTTGACGCCAAATTCTAGCCATTTTTTCGCACCATCAAATCAATTAACTTCTAAGTACCAACTGAACAAGTTATTTGCTTTCACTGGCTAATGTAGTAGTAGAAATAAGTAGATTAATGTAGGTGTATGGAATGGATGGTCAACCATGTACGTGCGCGCCTCTGAATTCTGAGTAGTCACATCTTAGCCATTTTTTAAAAATATTTTATAATGAAATGCATCCTACAGATCTGGTTTTTTTATTAAGTAGATGTAGATTTAATCAGTACCCGGGGGGGGGGGGTGCAAGTGCACCACCATATACCCCCCTGTGGGTGCCCCTGCATTATTGATTCAAGAGTTTAATAAATTAATGTTCAGAAAAATTGTGTGCAGCGTCTTCAAAGTCTAAATCTAAAGGCCTATCATTAGAATATTATAAAGTGTAGTAACTTAACAAGTAGTGTTTCTACTGAAGTATAGTTGTATAGATATGCTATTACGTAACTAGAATAGGCAAATCTGTAGTTCATGTCCTACCATGTACGATTTTTTTCTAGACTTGCAGTTCGTTGCTTTATAAAGTGTGTCACATTTTCTATACAATGTTGGTGGTGACGATTTGTTTATATTTGCACATAGCTATAGTTATTATGAATGCCACAAGGTCGACTTTCACAAGAGATTCTGTATGGTGATTTAACAGAAGGCTGGAGATCTGCTGGTCGTCCGCTGCTAAGGTATACTGATGTATGAAAACGTGACATAAAACTCTTCAAATCGACAATCTTTTCCATAACTGTCCCTAGCGATAGTCTCTTTTGTGGGAGACACAATGAACTGAAAAATACGAATCCATTCGAGCTCAAAGTCTCAACTTAGAGATCTTTGACTGTTTGGCGAATCTTAAAGTAACGACTGGAAGTGAATCCAGATAAACTGCACATAGTAAATGTCTCCTCCTCTTGTGTTTTTGATTTGTCTTTTCATTGTCGTCAATTATTCATTTGTTCTTGAACCAGTTTCCATGGTGTTGCAGTCTTTCCAACTTTACATAGTGGCTGCTCAACAGCACATCAGCAGTCACATTAATGGCATAATCAAAAATCAACTTGACCATGCCGAGGAATACGTAAGAGGAAGGGGAGACTGCTGGCAGAAAAAACTTGACACCGGATATTGAGTTGCTGCTGCCGACAATTCGCAGTCGACAGACACAATAAGAAAAAAAAACATGTTTGGATTTTGGAAGTTTTTACAGATCATATCTTAATTCTTAAGTTTCTTCAATACGTCTCGCCTTTCGAGCAATAATAATGGTCAGTTCAACTTGGTTTTTGTCTTCACCCTAAAACGATACAAGAGCTGCAATGCAAAGAAGAATGTCAGAGCTGCGCGATAAGCGTTCATTGCCAGCTTGTCCATGGCGTAGAAAAGCAATTCATAAGTAAAGTTATTGACAGTTTCTGCAACCACAGTGAACATTGGCAGTTTTTGTTTGATCGAACGTAGGAAAGCACGGGCCTCACATATAAAGTGAACAATATATGTACAGTGAATACTTTGTTCACGTGTTTAGTTTCGTATTATTTTTTATTTCAAGAAAAAAAATAATGTGCATTAAATATCGATTAGGTACGGTATGAGGGCCCGAATGCAGTTCTTTTCATTATTATTATAACGAGAAAGTTGAGGATACGACTTTGAGCCATGGGTGGCAGCTTGTACTCCCCTGCTAAAAAAATCCTGCTGGCGCCCATGACTGTTCATTGTAATATACCCGCCGCAGCTTATTAGTTATTCACGTTTGCAACATTGTCCATCTCAGTCTTAATGGTATTTTTTTCTAGGATAAAAAAGGGGGGGCGGCTTTTTTTTTCATTTTGCACGCAGGCGGTCAGAACCCTCGCGGCGGCCTTGACAAAAAAAATATTTTTTTTTTCTTATAAAATCAACTTGGCTTATGAATCAAATTAATCAGCTCCAAAAAACAGAAAAAATATTGCCGGGCTCATTAGCATAATAGACTTGGCCAACCTAAAAATATAGTCTTAACTCTAGGAAGAGGTAAATTCAACCTGGTAACATAGGAAAAAAAAACAACCTGACTTACAAATTTGAAATTCTTTTCTTACATAAAAAGACAGTTAAATGGAATTAAGGAAATTGGGTCAGAATCATTGGCAAATGGACAACCACATTATACAGCGCGCTAGTTTCATATTAAATATTCAAATAAAAATGTAATCATGGACTTAGCCAGAATTTTTTTTCGGGGGGGGGGGGAGATTTCCCCCGCCCCCCGCGAAATTTTTTTTATATGTATGTATGTGTGTGTGTGTAAATAATCTTTATTACATTCTGACCTTTCATTCTTTCGGAAGACGTTTATTGTGCCCTAGAAAAGGTTCTTCCTGGAGTTAGTGGAAAAATTTTGACTCTCCGCCATTGCCAGCAAGGGGGTCTAGGGGAGCGTTAAGAGCTACCCAGCGCGGGGCGAAGCCCCGCCGCCAAGCACTATTTCTGGTATTAAAAGCTAACAAAATGCATTTTCTGGGGTATTTACAGTGCATTTTCCAGCTATTAAAAAGTTTTATTGCAAAAACTTAATGTGCTATTCTTACTTAGACCCTCCCGCGCCGAACGGCGCATTTGCCGTCAAGCTGTCTCCACAAAAATCTGTCACTGGTAATGTCTGAAGCCTCTTCCCACCTGCTCTGGGGCCCTCCATGAATGTGTGGCGCCAAGTTGTACTAGGATGTCATCGCAACTCTTCTTATGCCTAATTCATTTTGTCGGAGAACATGTCCCGCAAACCTCATGCAACGCTCTGTCACAATCTTACTTAGAGGTCGACTCCCAGTTCATCATAGGATGTCCTTGATTTAGACCCGATCTTTATAACTGACTCCTAAAATCTGTCTTAGCCCTCTTTGTTCAGCCACATTTAGCGTTTTCAATTTCGGCAAATGACTATTTACTGCAGTTTATTAATGGAGCCCCGCCACTGGTAGAAATGTGTAACCTCTCTTGAATACGCCCTTGGAGTTAGGTGACTGTATTTTGTTTAAGATTTTATATCGAAAAGAGATGTTTTATCGTCAAAATCATCTGTTGAGGGTTTTAGACTAAAAAATCTCTGGAGTTATTGTATTTTTTAAAAATTCAAAACCCAATTTAGCTACGGTCATAGAATTTGGTAACTGTAGTTTGCTTTACAATAATATTAAAGATAGAGGTTTTCCACCTCAAAACGCTCTGTAGGGGGATTTTAAACTCAAAACCATTTGGAGGGGTTTTAAACTTTTTTTAAAAAGCCATCTATTGGAGAGGGGTTTAAACTCAAAACCCCCAATTGCCTTGGCTACGCTCAAATAATTTTAGTGTGTAATTTGCGTTTTCTTATATTGAAGAGGTATTTTTTAGCATCAAACCCCTCTGAAGAGGTTTAAACTCAAAACCCCTTTTTGGAACGCTCATAGCATTCTGAGTGCGTAGTTTGCTTTTTTTTTTTTACTCTGAAGATGTATTTTTTAGCTTCAAACCCGCTTGCTAGGGGTTTAAACTCAAAACCCCTTTGGCTACACTCATAGATTTTAAAGTGTATAACTAACTTTTTTTTATATTGAAAATGTATTTTTTAGCTTTAAACTCCGCTGGAGGGGAGTTTAAACTCAAAACCCCTTTTACTACATTCATAAAATTTTGAGTTTTAATTTGCTTTGTTTTTAATATTAAAGAGGTATTTTTTTACCTTCTAACCCCGCTGAATGGGGGTTTGGACTCAAAACTGAGTCGAAACCCATTTAGCTCATAACATTTTGAGTGCGTAATTTGCTTTTTCATATCGAAGATGGGGTTTATCGTAAATTTTGGAGGGGGGTTTTAAAATCATTATCTTCCTTAACTGTGCTCTTGGAATTTGGCGATTGTCGTTTGCATTTTTTTTTATTTTGTTTTATGGAAGAGGGGGATTTAACTGCAAAAACCCCTGGTAGAGGGTTTTAAAATCAAAACCCCCTGGAAGGGGTTTTAAACTCAAAACCCCCAGGTAAGGGGTTTTAAACTAAAAAAATACGATTGGCTGTGCTGGAGCAAGTGATGGTTCAGTATTAAAATCTCACCTAAAATAAACAAAATCAAAGGAAAAAATCAGTCACTTAACTCCGATTTCCCCCCCCCCCTCCCTCCGCGGTGGGGGGAATTTTCATTTCGGGGGGGGGGGGGGTTGAACCCCAAATCCCCCCCCTGGCTACGCCCATGGATGTAATGGCCAGTATAGATTGATGTAATATCCAGAATAAATAAACTACTCTCTCTAGAGAGAGAGAGAGAAATCTAGCTCTTTCACCCTCAACTGGCAAATCATCTCTACCTCATAGCCTAGTTTGCCATTATACTGGCTATTCGAGGGTGGCTTCTAAAATTAATCAATTTCTTGAAGTTATAGTTTTTAAAGTTTTTTCTAAAAATACAAATAGTGAAAAGAAACAAAACCTTCCTTTTTTAAGCGTTTTTATTCAATAACCTGGATTATTTTCTTGTTAACATTTTCATTTGTGTGTTGCTAACTAATTATAAACAAAAAACATGGATGCTAGTGGTAGGGATAAAAACGGCAACACAAGCTTAGAAGCTACTCGATTGTTTTTAACCTTAGAAAGCTCGAGTGATGTGATAGTCACAGTCATAGATACTAGATCTAGAGTCTACTAGTGTAGTCAGTGTAGATGAAGATGAAAAACAGAAAAATCAAATTCAAATTATTTTATGATTTAAAAAATAAATCATAATTATACGATATCATATATGGTAATTGTCATAACAAACATATTAAATGATTATAATATAATAGTAATCATGTAATGATTAATCATAATGATATGTATCAACTAGATCTACTGATCTAGTACAGGTTATGAAAGTTAGATCTATGTGATAATAAACCTAATAACCTAGATCATAATCATGGAAATGGAAGGGACACTTTTTACTCAGACTCATCAAACAGTATTACCAGCCATGCAGTAAAAATATTTGATACTCTCCTACAACCACTTCAAAATGGGCATCATATTTTTGCTGATATTATAATAATATAATAGATTATATAGATCTATTACACATCAGATGATCAACACATTCAGATATCTTGGAATCTCTAACTCAGAAAAGATTTTATAAAATAATACTGGAACAGTCAAATTAAGAAGGTTAACTAAGAAAACTTTCCCTGCCAAGGTCAAGAACCAAAAGCTGTGTCACAGAGAAAATCAATTTTTGTTGTGGCATGGCAGGATAAAAAAGCTAAGAAACCTAGCATAATTTTGGTGTCCAAAAAATCAACCAATCGCATCAGTAATGTGCAACAGAAGCACAGTGTTGTCGAGAGGCCAGAAAATGATCACGACTACAAAATGATGGTGAATGGTTGCAACAGGGCAGACTAAATGCTTTCTAACTTTCTTATATATTATTTTGTAAATTCTAGAAAAAGGATGAAAATGTGGAAGAAAGTCTTCTGCCGGGTATTATAAATTGCACATCATGCCCTCATTATTTATAATGTAATGCAGGTTACATGTGACCAGCCTTCAAAAAAGCTTTCTTTAAACAAATTTAAAGAAACTTTAATTGCATGGTTTAGTTGATGCTGCCACTGCAGTGGGAGATGTTCCCAGATAGGTGAAAGTGAAGACTGTTAAAGCTGACAGCAAAATGGCACCTGGGCTTCATCTTGTTCATTATGAGGAGAATGATCGCCCTTGTTTCTATTGCAATACTCAATCACAACTGAAGCGCTCTAGATTCTTTTGCTCAGGGTGCCCATCGCAATCTCGGCTGTGTGTAAAACATTGTTTTCGTCAATACCACGAGGATCTGGCAAATGGCAAAACAATAGCTTTCCAGTAGCATCAAAAAATGAGGAAGAAAAAGAATGCTGCCCTGTTAGCTAGCCCTAGCACAGATGCATATTTATATATATATACATGCACAACCTTTGGCAAACTCTGATGCTCCAGAATTGGCTTGATCAGTCACTTCAGATTCTGCCCCATCTCAAGACGTAACCAAAGTCAATGACTCATCTGGGCACATCCATTGTCTTCCGAGACAGAAAGAGCCATATATATATACATATATGTCTCACATGTAAGGGTAAATATTATTTCTTATTCACTGGATATTGTTTTCTGCATAAAATGATTTCAAATTGGATTTACAACAATACGGGTCTAAGGTAATATCTGTTATAAAATCTTTTCTGCATGTTTAAGTCATGTATATCAAAATCTTCAGAAATTAATGCTTTTTCTAATTAATAAAAAGTGTTTGGTCAAAAAGGTGAATTTAAAAAAAATATGGAGTAAATATATATTGATGTTATTCGGAAGAAAAAATTTGGTGGAAAAAAAGTTGACTTTAATCTAAGAATTGAAATGACATTTAAATGATTTACAAGTCGTAAGATAATAAATAAAAAACGATAAAAAGGAATTCCTTTGCATTTCTTGTTAGTTATTTATTGTAACTGTAATAATAAAGAAGTAAAAAAAAAAAAAAGTTTTTTATAATAGATCTTTAAAAAAATTTGTTTTTATTTAATTAAAATAAAATGCCATTTAGAAAAAAAATTTATTTAAATAAAGAAGAAATTAAAGAAAAAAAAACTTCATTAATGTTTATTAAAGTGAATTTACTTTAAAATGAGTGCAATTGCAAAATATACTCTTTTCTAATAATATTATATAATACATATATATAATATATATTATGTATAACAAACCGAGACAAAAAATGTTTTTCTTTTTGTTTTTTTCAATCATAAATATTCAACCTGTAAAATCAAATTATTTTATATATATTATATATATAATTACATTAAACTACAAATAGAAATTATTTTATACACATTTTTTTTTTTGTGGGAATCCATTCTTTTATTTGATATATATATCTAAAGTTTGATAAAGTTCTTTATATTTACCTTTGATTTACTGTTTATGAGATATAAAATATTTTCATAACCCTATCATTAACAACAAATGTAGCCATTTTTGCCTGCATTCATTGCTATTTTAGCAATGGGGTGAAAGATCTCTAGAGGTCAGTGTTTCACAAACTTTTTTCTTTAAGAGCAGGTTAACACCCCCCCCCCCCATTGAAATATCAACAAATCTGTCACTATTTAAGTGCCTCTATGTTTGGATGGATCATTTTATGATAAAAAAAAAAATGTACCTTAAAAAAATGAAATTAAAAAAGAAAAATAGGGTAAAATAGTCAAAAAATGTAAATGAAATACACATATAATATTTAAGTTTCCAATAAATATTTTCAAATGAAATTTGCAGTGTCTTCAGCATGTAACTCTAATTACAATTAGATACAATTATTACAATCAGAGAGAAAACTTTTTTTAATGAATTTTTTAGTGTGGGAACCATAAAACTGTCAAAATCAAGAAAAAACACAACATAAATTTATGAATAACAAAAACTTACAATTAAAAGCCTCCTGGTAAATATCCTTCATTTTCCTGTCATCCTCTGCATTTGAATGAATATTTTTTTTTTTTTACTTCTGGGTGTTATTTTTTAAATATTACATGCATTTATAGATGACCAAATTCTTTTTTTTTGTCTGCAGCAGGAAATGATGTTTCAGCATAATCTCCCAATTCTAAACCTAAAAATGGAAATATTTGCCTTCGTCCAAGTGCCCCATCATTATAAACAATTGTGTCATCATGGATAGCTATCTCAAGCCTTTTTCTTCCAACATATTGGTTTTTGGGGCATCTTTTCCATATAAAATATTAAATTATGGAACTACTTGTTAGCATTTTGCGTACCACCATGTAAACACTTTTCCAACAGTGCAGTGATGTTAACTTCTCAAATATTGGTTTCATAGCATCAGTGATATATTTGAGGAGTTTATTAAATATGTATGTATATATATATATATATATGCTACTGCTAGGTTTTGTTCTTTTGGACACCAATGGCTGCAATCACTGTGGTCTCCGCACCTGTGTTTCCATATTGCCCAAATAGCCTTTTTGATTTGCAGAAGGTTATTAGTATTTTTTCTAATGGCACCACCATAATGGCCCTGGATTCTAATAATTGCTGCTTGTGTCAGCTTTTTCTTTCCTCTCATTCCTTTGTAGTGTTTGCAATCTTCTTCAAAAATTTTTTCTTTGTTGGCATTCTTTAGGTCCATAAGTCGACAGACATCCCATTCTTTTCTGTACATGACAACAGCATTCCAACGTTTCAATTGTCTTATCCGGGTGGATCTGCATCTGCAACAGTTTTATAGCTTTTTGAGTCACCATCTCCCAAATAGCCTGTAAAGTTTAAGCCATACATCTTTTGTGAAGTTTGCAGGATATCTTGTGATTCCATGCACCAGAAGAGCTGATGTGATTAGTGTCACATTCAGCTGTGTGGTTTGCTTTCCAAGCTAGAAACTGTTTTGGAGTAAGTTTCTTTGTATTTTTGCAACATTTATCACAATAGTTACTGCTGGTAAATGAGTCTATTACTTTAGGAGCACTTCCAGGTTTCAGCAAAGTACAGTTGCATCCAGTGCTCGATTTAGAAAAAACCAGTGCCGGGGATGAAAAATTTTTCTGCACAGCCGGGGATAAATACCATCCCCGGCGGGGATGGTAAAAGTTAAAGCAGAGCCGGGGATGGAGCCTCACAGTGCCGAGGATATCCCAGTTTCGCAACAATCTGAGCCCATCTACTAATCTTGCTACTCCCACTACTACTATTATTATTACTAACACTTCAACTACTAGTGCTACTACAATATAACATGACACAACATGCGAAAACAAATTATTTACAATACAACACTTAAAAACAAATGATATACAACAGGTTCTAATGTTGAAATTTATTTTAATTTAAATTTGTTTGTTTCATTTTTTCAAATATCTTGGTTGAATTTACAGTTTTTAATAAAAACTAGCGTGTTGTTGAGATGGAATTTACTTTTAAATGGAAAGTGTGTTGTTTTCATTTTTTAGCTAATAGATGTTGTTGATGTTGATGCAGTAGATGATGTTGTTGTTGATGCAGTAGTTGATGTTGTAGATGAAATTGTTGTAGATGTTGTTGTTGCATTTGTTCATGTTATTGATGATGTTGTTGATGACGTTGTTATTGTTTTTGTTGTTGATGTTGTTGTATATATGGTTGAATTTAGTTTTTAGTAGCTTGTGTTGTTGTTGGTGGTACTGCAGAAGATGATGTTGTTGTTGATGCAGTAGTTGATGTTGTAGATAAAATTGTTGTTGATGTAGTTGTTGCTGATGGCGTTTGTTGTTCATGTTATTGATGTTGTTGTTGTTGATGACGTTGTTTATGTTATTGTCGTTGTTGTTGTGTATTTGAAATTGGTCTAATCAATTCTAAACAATTCTTTGCTAAAAATCCAAACTATTTAAACAAATTATGGCGCTTTTCCATAACTACTTCTTTTGTTGGTTTGCCAGAAGGTAGGTCGCTAGCAGAATGCCTTCCGTCTTTCAACCACTTTGTGGCATACAACCTGGCATCAAAATGTTGAAGTGGCGGACCATTAATTTTAATAAAAAGCAAGTGATTGATAGTTTCAACATCTAATGAATTCCGAAGAGATGTGTGAGTTAAATTCATCGCGCTGAATCCTCGCTCACAATCAGCAGTAGATATTGGCAGAACATCTAATCTCTTGTACAATTCATTAAGTTCTGCATCAGCATTATGACCATCTTTTGTCATGCGAAATTGGTGCACTATTGCTGAAGTATGACGTGCTTCAATTTTCAAAAATTGTTGAAGTTCCATAATTTCACGATCTCCATACAACATTAACTCTTCTGTGTTTTTTGGCCAATTAGACTTACATAAAACTTCAGCATGTTTCAACACAAGTGTGCTGTTGTCAAAACGGGAGGAGATGTTGTCAACCAAACTTTGAAAAAACTTTTTCTTAAAATTGTGAAACTTTGTTTGTTCCGCTTCCGTTGGTGGCATAAGCTTGATTTCTTTGAAAGTACCTGTGCAAGAAAATTCCTTTAAAAAATCCTGACCACTGACACCATCATATTTTTTGAAGGCTGACAATGTTTTTATAGCATTTGAAATCTCAGCATTTACTGTTCTAACTGAGGATGAATTTTTTTGTAAAAGTAGTGATAAACTTTTAACAACTTCAAGGGCTTCTTTGATTATTGTTAGTTCGTAAACAAAAATCCATTTCTTCAGTTTTTGACTTATTCCGCTGCATTTAGTTCTATCTCAAACATTTCTGCTCATATCCAAACTGAGTGTTTCAAAATGTTTCACTAAAGCTGGATAGTTTTGCCAGATTGCTTGAACACTACGCAAAGAGGATGCCACCCAACGAATATCAAATGTACGACCAATTTTTAGTAACTCTTTGTGTACTTCTTTTGCCACAATTTCTAATTGATTTCTATTCTTTGGTGATCATGAAAAATGAGAATATAATGATTCAGCAAATATCTGCAAGTGTGAGAGTTCTGTTGGTGTTTTCAATACATCGTGAATAGCTTATTCCAATTTTGAGCCATGCAGTGAAAAATAACAAAGTCTGTATTCATTTTCTGTTTCAATAATGCCAAATCACCTTTCATTTCACCTTGTAAATTACTTGCGCCATCAGTGCAAATTCCAATAAGCCGCCTTTTCAGTATATCATCTGTATATCCAAACTTATGTAGAACTTCAAGCAATGAATTTGCAATATCTTCACCCGTTTGACTAGGCAGTTCAAAAAAATCTAAAAACCAATTGTTTATTTCATTGTTGTATGCTATTCGTATATAAAGAATAAGATAAGTTTTCACAGAAACTGAAGTACTTTCATCAAATAATAAGGAAAAAGTTGCTTCAGTCTCAGATAGAATGTATTTTAAAAGCTTTTCCTTCATTTTTATAGCAACAAAAACTATAATATTTTTGCAAGAATGATCTGAAAAAAAGACACTTCCCTACATCCAGGGCATTCAGTTCCTGAAGAAGCATAATTTCCGGATGTGAAGTAAATGCACAATCACGCTTACAAACATATATGCTGTATATGCTGTGCGAAAAATACGTGATGTAACTTCCACTTGATTCTGATGTTGAAGATGCCATAAATTCTCACTTTTTGATAAACTTTCTTCAATCAAGCGTTTTTCTTCAATTAATTTGATATTTGCACAAATTCCATGTGACACACTTTTACCATGTTCTGTAATTTTGTCATTGAGTTTTTTTAATTTTGCTTTTTTAGAGTTTATTTTAAGTATGGAGAGACCTTCAACAAAAGTTTTCTCTATTCGCATTCTTTCTTTTCCATGCAAGCCTAAATTTTTTACTGAAGTACAAAATGTACAGATTACTTTTCCATCGGCAGTGGCTTGGAGCCATGGTCTGCTTTTCTGCCATGTTTTGAATCTTGTTAGGGATAGTCCCTCAGGAAAAAATTCACCCTGTATGTGCTGTATGTTTACATCATTAATTAATTCATTCAAATTTTCATCTGCATTCAATATATTTACAGGTTCATCGCAAGTATTTTTGAAACATTTGGGTCTGATACTGACATAATGAATTTCAGTAATTTGCCCGATAACCACTTTCTTTGATTGCATTCTGCATTTCACAGCCGTGATGTGCCCATTGTCATGCCAAATGTGTATGTCTGTTTCCAAAATATCTGCTGTGGCTCGCACTATTGGTTCATCACACCAATGTCCATCCAATCTTTGGCATTCTAAATATGCAGTGAAATCTTTATAATCTGTTTTAATTAAAAATGATTCGTCAATATAATCTGGTTGGTTTTCTAAATATGTCACTGCATCCTGTCTCAACTGCCTAGCATTGTATGAGGAAATCGGATTTACACAACTGGATTGTTGAAGTTGGTCGATTATGGCATGAAAAAAAGCATCAACAACAATGCATCCTCGCTCCTCAAATATTTTTTTAAGATTTGTTGAAACAACATTGGAGTCCCCGATGCCTGAAAATGAAAACAATACAGTGTGAATTACAATGAATGACTGTCAGAGCAGGCACAGTTCTAGGAGTAGGATGGAAGGCCAGTTTTCAGACCTGCCTCTCCAATAAACATTGAATAACACCCCCACACCATACCATCCCCTGATCTCTCTATCATTTGATTAAATGTTTATAACATCAGATGTATCTTAGCCTATTAATTCTATCTTTCTTGACAGATTATATAACACTGTTTACTAGCTAACAGATTTTTTAAACTTATTATTTTATATATTATATTAATTAATAACAATATCAATCAATATATATTCAACTGCTTATGAATTTTAATTTCAAATCAAACTTATTAAAGCCAAAATAAATAAACTTATAATATTTTATTGATTTATTTTAGTTATAAATTATTAATAATTAATGACGTTTTCTGAAGAAGTTGAAGATCATCACTGTGAGATTTCTCTCTTTGGATTATAGTATTTTTCGTAAAAGACAATTTTTGTTGGGTAAATGTTTTAAATTTTTTACAAGACGGCTCTTTAGACATTTCAATTAAAACAAAATTAAAAAATATTTATTTTAAATAGGCTATAATTCTGATAAACCGCGCTTTGTGACAAACGAAAAGTGAACTTAAAATTGAAACCAAAGAATATAAGAAAACGAAACACTTAGAATTATTTTTACTTACGTTTATTTCGATTAATTCGGTAGATGGATCGAACGTACCAAATTTTTCCATTTAACTAAAAATTTCGTGATTGCACTTATTCGACTTAAAAAAACAGTGCCGGGGATGAAAAAAAATTTGTCTGCAGAGCCGGGAAAAAATACCATCCTCGGCGGGGATGGTAAAAGTTAAAGAAGAGCTGGGGATGGAGCCTCACAGTGCCGGGAATATCCCCGGCGGTAAATCGAGCACTGGTTGCATCTCTATTGTTTGACACGAAACCAACCACGCCTCTGCCATGACACAGTCATTTACATCAGACATACGATGATGGCTGAGAAGCTTTGAATTCTTTCGCAGCTGCTTCTTTGCATTTTGTAGCAACTGTCTTAGTGGCTTCCAATATGTTTCATTTCTAAAATAATTACTTCTTGTAATGCTTACCGGTGGTGGCATATTTGCTAGAAATGTGTTGCTTTGTTCATAACGAACACTTCATACATTGTAGAATGTAACGGAACACCGTGCTTATTTTTTAGGATTGTGTTTTTCGGAAGTGTTTGAAGAAACAATAATAATAAACCATATATATTCTTAATTTAGCTTTAGTATTTATTTTCAAACATATAACTATAATAAAAAATAACAAAAATGTATGGAAAAAATAAGATTAATAATTTTAAAGATAGTGTAACTCTTTTGATATCCGGCAAGATATAATGGTAAACTGAACTCTCAAATCTGGTGTGGCGTCATGCCTGTTTGTAGACTTTGACCTAGTTGCAACATAATAAGAGAATAATGCTGTGCCAATATAGGCTGTAGGAAACTGCAGTAAAGTAACGATTGCTTGTTTGAAATATCATTTAATGGTTGATCTTCATATCTTAGTTTCAATGTAGTCAAAATCTAGGTCGAGTAGGTCAGTTCAAAGTTCATAGTGATGTTGTTAAAAAAAAATCATTTACTGAGAAGAAGTAATCAAATCAAATTGTATTTTATTTTCTGCATTTACTTAGTCATTAATTCACGTGTAGGTCTACTAGTTAATTATTCCAGTAGTTTGCGGAACACCTTGTCAGGCCTCGCGGAACACTAGGGTTCCACACACAGTTTGGGAAACACTGATATAGGTGATTTTGTGGGCGTCGGCTGTTCTATTTTTAAGATCTTGTTCATTCGACTTGCACCACTTCCGGGAAATTCAATGTTTGGAAGTTACAGTAGATCTAGTAATAACTGAGGAAGATAAAACCCGGCTTCTCAGTCTTATGCTTTGCTAGATCTGGACCTATTCTAGAGCCTAGATCAAAACTGAGTTGTGAATCAACCCACAAGGCTTGTATTTTAATCGTAGATCTAGTCTAGTAAGTTCCTAACTAAAGATAGATTCTAGAAATAGAATCTATATTAACTGTATAGTATAGTAAATACTTATATTTATATAGTATACTATAATTAAGTATATAAATATAAAATTATTAAAAATAGTATTTTATAAATAGGTCTCGATTCTATATAATTATAGTAATATTAAATATTACATATAATAATTAATAATATATTATTATATTAAATTAATATAATATTTTGTCTATATATAGATCTATCTCTCTATATAATTTAATTAATATAATATTTTGTCTATATATAGATCTATCTCTCTATATATAATTCTCTTCTTCCCTCAACAGTTTAAACGAGTAGTAGTACTAGTAGTAACTTCTCAGTAAGGAGTAAACGAAAGATCACTCTGCAGATAGTCCACGAGAAAACAAGGGGGGGAGAACACGTAGTCACAAAATAGCAGGGCAGGACCGTTGCAATATCACTTTTTTTTTTTATTTCTACCTGACGTTAAAAAAGGGGGGTAATTATCGAAGCAACAGAACACGCTCAATAGTTTGGACAAATGGAAAGATCACTCTTTTATTTTTGCAACTCGGATGGAGGGAGTTAGGTAATTTAAGAGTGAAAAAAAAAGACAATTTTCGTCTGTATATTTCAGGAGATTGGTATGAGTTTTCAAAAGATTTTTATAATTTCCGGATATTTCCAGGACATTTTCTTATATTTTGCAATTTCAGGAGATTTCCAGGACCTCCTGTTTAATCGATAGGAAGCTGCGGGAAATCTGTTATAAGTTATAAAATGGTTTAATTTAATAATTTATACACCTAAAATTAGCGCGGGTCCTATAAAAGTGCTTGGCCCACTGCGGTCGCATAGGTTGCAGTGGCCTAAGGTTGGCCCTGCAAAATAGCAGCGTATGCTACGCCGCCGGTCGACTAGTATAATTATAATACCCTTAAGTCTAGTAAGTCTAGTTGTTTGTTATATATTTGTTTTATTAAAACATAGTTTTGGTTTTTCCTTCAGAATTGAATGGCCTACTTTTTTAATATTAGAATCTAGTATTACAATTTACATCCTTGCTCAAATTATATTAATATCTTAAATATCTAGAATTTTAGATCTAATACTAAGATATATAAATAATAGTAATTGATCTAAATTGAAGAGAACTATAAAATGAAAAGAGATCAGACTGGAGACTATTTGTTATTTGCATTTTAACTACATAGTGATATAGCAGTTTTATATTTAGAAAAACTTTCAAAAACCAGTTCTTGCTTTTGTATCTTTTTCTATTTACTTCCTTTTGGTACACATTGAAATTATTAATTGGATTAAAATGAGGAATTTTTCTTTACAATTTGTATTTCTGGCCAATCCAATACTTTTCAGAAGCTCTTTTAAAAATTGTAAAATTGCATTTCATGTACAGATGATCATGTTGTATTGCCCTCTACATGATATTTTTAAGGATGATTAGGACAACTTGTTGTGATAGCTTTATAAATTAATCATAATTTTATTTCTATTTTTTTTTAGTTTAGGCCTCCAACAGCATGGCGACAGCTACTGTTAATGTTGTTGACAGTTCTTTAAAAACAAGTAAAACTACTAGTGACAGCCCAATTGATCAGTCGACAGAGGTGGCAGCCGTTAAAGCAGCTTTTCCTAACCGATGTCGCATCATCAGTGATGTGAAAACTTATACCAA
Organism: Biomphalaria pfeifferi; assembly: GCA_030265305.1. Classification (NCBI taxonomy): domain Eukaryota; kingdom Metazoa; phylum Mollusca; class Gastropoda; family Planorbidae; genus Biomphalaria; species Biomphalaria pfeifferi. The sequence continues at coordinate 1,349,305 of JASAOG010000194.1, forward strand.
TGTGCTGACTGTGCAGCCTGAAAACATGGATGTAACAATTAAATTTCAACTCACTGGTAATTTTTCTATTTGCTTGCTGGGTCATCAGAATGAAAAACAACATTTTGGGAAACCTAACCTAGTTACTACTAGTAGTAGTAGTAGTTTATATTGTCAATATATTAGTCTTAATCAATATAAATGCTTCTTAAGTCTAAATATATCTCTTTAATCTGACTACTTTATGCATCCAGCAATGCAGAGACTTGCTTGTTTCACTGCATGTTTTGAATGTTCCTTCAGAATTGAAGATTATTAAATCTTAGCCCAAATGTCCCGCCGGACAACTGGGGATGGTTTTTGGCAGGGTTTAAACCCAGAACCATCAAGACTACAGTCCAGAGCGTATATCAATTGACCCGACCATGCAGCCATCCTTTAGGGCATTATCCTGATTAGTGGCTATCAAAGCCATGATGGAGCAATAATAGTATATTTGTCACTTTGGCAGTGGATTATATAGGGGAGCTGCCATTCTCAAATGGTTATGCATAATATACAGCTACTTTTTTTTTTTTTGGATTATTTTTTTTACCCAAAGTATATGAACATTTTAGGGATGTTTTTCATATTTTTTGTGCATTAATAATTCTTTTATTTTATTAGACTATAGATCTAATTATTAAAATAATGTTTATTCAGTAAAACTTATTTTAATTATTTATTTCTTGTTTCGTCAGTCTTTTACAAAAATATTCTTTTCCATATTGACTTTACTAGTATACCCTGGTACAAAAATATTCAAGCTTGTCTTGCTAATTATATAAACTAAACTACATTGTAACTTAAGCTTTTAGTCCATTGCATTAGGCATTATCAAATTTATCATTTTGTCCAATAGTACTATGTGTATTAAAAAGAATTTCTAAAGCTTTTTTTTCTTATTTCACAGCTGCTTATCCTAGAGTGATACCTGACATAGCCATAAGATCAGAATCACTTACTGAAGAAAATATCACAGATATACAACAATCTCTGAGGTCTAAAGCCAAACAATTGGCTGGCCAGTTCATGCTAAATAAACTCATTCAAGAAGCTGAAACTGAGCTTCGTGCCATTGGGCTAAAACCAGGAAAAGTGATCACTAATGCAGCACAAAAACAAGTCAAGCATAAGAAAAACAGAACTAAAAAAAAGAAGTCAGAAGATGAAATAGATGAGAATCAAAAGCTATCTCCAATGAAAACTGCTGATGATGTTGTAAAGCGTATCATATGGGATGACAACTTAGAGAAAGATGATTTCATCGTTGGCTACTTGGATAGGTTCAAGGGTCTACTTGAGAAGTCTTTCTCATCTTTCTCTTGGGAAGACCTTGCCTCAGTTGACTACGATGTACTGGCTGTACCCAAACATAGGATTCAGTATTTTAAATATAAAGATATCAAGGTCTGGGACAAATTGAGAAGAATCGACAATGTATTTGGGTCAGCTGAAGGAACTAGAACTATTGATGTTGTCATTAAAGAATGGGAAGAGCTTGAATCTTTACGTTTGGTGGGCTTAGCAGATGCATCAAAAACCAAACAGGAAACCAGCAGTAATTCTGAAGAGGATGACAGCGAAGATGACAGTGATGAAGATGATGGCATTCAAGTTACAATTGGGTCTTCAGCCAATATTGGTGCAGGTGCTAAATCCAGAGTAAGTAATTATGAAAATGTAAAATTGACAGTAGAAAATGAAAATGATACTGAAAATGGGTTCAACCCTTACTGGCGCGACAAACTTCGACCAAATTATTTTATTTGTATACGCATCACCAATGAGGCAATCATTGATCAAATCTGTAACATTCAGGACAGGTTCATGGAGTTTGAGCCTCTGTTTAGTGATTGCTGTATTACTGGCAACTCTCTCCATATAACACTTAACACTCTAGGTCTTGACACACCAGAGCAGCTTCTACAGTGCATTGAAGCATTGAAAAGAATACAGCCAGAAATAGTGGCTGCTGTGCCCAAGTCCAGCCTAAAACTCCACGGAGTTTCCAATTTTTACAACAGGGTCATCTATGCCAAAGTTCATTATAAAGAGGATTTCCTAGAATTCTGCAGCACCCTAAAAACTCTTCTGTCTGAGGCAGGAGTTCAAATCAGAGATGGCTATGAGTTCGTTCCTCATGTCACTATAATGAAGACAACTAGGCCTGTTTCTCGTCTGCGTGGTACTAAAAACGTTAATCCTGATATCTACGCTAAATATGCTGATACCCATTTTGGAGAGCAGAGTATTGAGGGTATCTACTTGTGTGCTATGGGAGATGAGAGGCGGGATGATGGCTTCTATGTAACACCTCACGAACTTCATTTTAAATCCTAATTTCTGTTTATTATTGTGAAAATGTTTGGTTGTGAAGTGCTAAAAATTATACAAAACAATTTTTTTTTTTACACAGCTTATATCAGCTCACTCTGTCTGTTAAAAAGTTTGTACATATATAATTTCTCTTGGCACCCAATCTGGGATCAAGCTGAAAATTTGCACAATTATTTCTTTTACTTGACAACACAAGAATCATTTTAAAAAGTAAACAATTAGTTAGAATAAGCTATTGGTAATTAATTATTTTCTTGGAATCTTAAGGGAAAGAAATGGTACTTGACTGGAGTAGTGGTATAAGCTAAATTAGTATAGTCACCTTTATAGTTCGCCATATTAGTCTTACTGTACATGAAATATGAGATATGACGAGAATATAGAAACAATACATAACTATATAAATTTCTATGTTCATAAGAACTTCAATAGTAGAGTGGCTACAATGTTGACTTGAGGAGGCTTGGGCCATAAGTTCCAATTCAGCTTGTTCCTTCTTTTTTTTTAATAAATGCTTCTTTTTTTTTTTTTTTTTTTTTTTTTTTTTGTTACTGATGTATTACAGATTTAATTACATGACTGATTCAAACTAATTGCTTATATAAGCTTCGTTTTTTTTTTAATGTATTTTTTTTAAATATTTTCTTGTTAAGGGAATATGGATAATTTTTCCAGTTCATAAGTGTCCACTAAGAAAAAATATTTTAAGTATAGGTATTTATAAATTTGTGACAATTTATTCATTCATAACAAAGCCAGAGAGTAATAATAGCAATAGCTATGTTGGTATACACACTAATAAATTACATACTGTGCTAAAAATAATAACTGAGACAGAGAAAATGTTATAATGTGTTGACAATGTCTTTCATATTTAAATTGTTGAATTATTTTAAAAATCAAATGGGTTAGCTGTTGTGTTCTTTTGCTGTTGTTGTTTTACAAAAGTGAATAGAAACTGAATTAAAAAATCTTCTTTCAAATACATGTTAAAGAAAATGTCTGCACTAATATTTTGTTTTAAAAATTGAAAGATCTTGATGAACTAGCTCCTCATCATAATAAAATTAAATTTTAATTCTTTTTTCTGATTGACATTTTCAAAACTGATCTCTTTACATTTTTAGGTTTGCTTTATTTTTTTAAGTGCAGCTTCTGGTATAAAATAACTTTAGCTTTGATTAAAATGCTTAAAATGATTGTGTGCTTGTGTTTGAGTTTATTCAAGAAGACAGTTTACTCAGGCATTTTAAACTCATTCTATTTTATTTACATATGCTGACCTGTTTTTATCTCATTGTGATAACCAATGAATTTCTTTATCTAATGTTTACAAAAAATTCTACATTTTTGCTTGTGCCTTACTAAAGTTTATGTCTGAAATTTTTAATTTAATTTTTGTTTAATAATATAATAATTGATACTTTAAGTGTGATCTATTGTATATGTACAATGTAATAATTTTAGTCCAATCTCATCTTCACTGTTTTTCATTGACTTTATACTGCCTGTGACGAAACACACTTGCCGGGGATTATATTCTCAATACTTGACAATTCAATGAAATGAAGAAAGAAACATCTCTCTGTATTTTCTTCAAACTTCTTTAATAACTTCTTCAACTTTCACATCAAATTAACTTCTTAATTCAATAACAACTCGACTTGATACTTTATAAATAAAACTTAAATGATACATATAACTTCAACTTCAAATACTAAGACTTTACTTAATGGACCCGCTAATATCACAAAACTTATAAGTAATCGAGGACTGTGTGAGGACCAATGCTCTATGAGAACTACTACTATGCGAGGACCCCGTCTGACTGACTTTCCCCTAATTTATACTTTCTTTGATCCTACGTTCCAGAATCCTGGAACCTTTTCCGATAATTATTTTAGTAACTTTGACCTTCTAGAAGCTATCGTGTGCTATTTTTTTTCCCTTAACCTCTTTCTTCGATTGGATATCTAAAATTAACTTGTTTACGCTGGACACTGGTTTGAACTCGAGCTTCTAGAAACTGGTCGAATTAGGTCACAGACTCGACTCGTGACACTGCCCTATGATTTTGAATTTGAAAAAAGACTGTTACTCTTGTCAAAAGTTACAAAACTACTTTGTTACATTTATGTATGTGGTAAAAAATTTATTTTATTTTTAATTTATTTTATTTATATATTATTTTAATATTATATTTTTATTAATTTTTATTATTTTAATTTATTATTATTTATATTGATTTTATTGAATGTTTCTTTTACTATCTTGATTGATTGTCAGAAATAGTAATTAAATTATTAAACATTATGCTGCTATATCTCATTTTGTTTGAGTTTTAATTTTGATTTTTGAGTGAACTAACAAGTATTAAAAGTTAAAAGTATTGCATTGTTGTTGCTGTGTATAAAATTTAATGTCCTAAAATTAAACAAATCTGTTGATCCAAGAAAGTTTATCATTATCTTATCAAATTTCTATATATAGAGACACTGGTGCACAATACCTAAATTTGGTGTGAAATTTCTATAAATTAAATAAGAACATAAAACTAAAATTTTAACCTGGGATCCCTGAACTCAAGAAAACATTAAGAAAGTTCCAGTCACAAAATAGAGCAGTGAGATTCATAGCAAAGGAATATTCAAATTTTACTAGAGTAACACCTTTAGTAAAATCACTAAATTTGGAAAGCCTTCAGGACAGAAGACTAAAAATTAAAGTAGCAATTATGCATAAAACACTGAACCATAATCTTCAAATACAAAAACAAAATCTAATAAAATACTCAGAAAGACACAAAAGTATAACTTCCTCTCCATATGCTTGGACAAATTTGTACAAAAGCTCCTTCTTCGCTAGTGCTATTAGAGCATGGAATGGGTTGCCTGAGCTAGCCAGGAAAACCAGTTAATATAAGTCATTGGTTAACATGCATGACGTGTAGGACGTAATCATCTTTTTTCTTGAAGTTACGTCTGTATTATATATGACCTACAATACGTTTGTTTACAGCGCGATGCAAATGACAATATTACTATTGTTACAATTTGTTCATCTCCTTGATGAGGTACCGTCTAGCATTCAAAGAGATATTGCTAGTATTTCTAATCTGATAGTTAAAGATGTTTGCACACTTTTTTAAACTAATATGCATTTAAAGTAAACAGGAAGTCGTTGGTTATAATGGTGCCTTCAGAATAACTGGAATATACAATGACATTCATCACTACTTCAATCAAAGCAGTCTCTTTCACAGGGGCGGCGTAAGACCTAGATTTGGAGCTATATTTTGCAAGGCCCTCTTGTGAAAAAAAACGGATGTTACTATTTTAAATCAGAAACACTTTCAACTATCATAATTTATTTAGGAAATTGTCATTAAAGAGTAACTAAATTTTAAAAAAGAATTAAAGAAACACATGTTCTGCTTCTAGCCTTACTGAACTCCAGCACTAGAGTATTGTAGTTTATCTTACAAGCCAAGACTTGATCTGCTTTAATAGATAAAACTGAACATTCGGATAGTCTTCATGAATCAATGTAAGTCTAGGCACTATATCATAACTATTAATTTGTAGTTTTAATTTTGAAACGCCCCTCCCACCCTCGTCTTAAGCCGCCTCTGCATAGAGACTTCATCGTGAAACTTTATAAACTCTTTGAAACAAAATGTTCGTATTGTTTTTATGTTTAGACACTATGCAAGCTGTTAAAGGAAATCTTATTTTATTTCACAGTTTAGGCGAAGTTGTCGAGAGAAAACTAGAGGGAGATAATGAAACATTAACGTTTTTTAACACATTTAACTCTCTTTGTTTTCATGCAATTATTTTCGTATATAGCAAACCATAGACATATATTTTTCATTCTTATCCAATTAGAGATTCCAATTATACTTTGGCATATTATGCTAGTTTGTGATGGAGACAGTACGAAATGTGGCATACTGTTGTATGGCCAAGCATTGCGAAAAGTTGACTCATTTATATACTTAATGTCAAACATATCATGCCATGTTTGTAACCTTCAGAGAAGTCCAGTAGGGAATCGGCGCCACGTGGGCGCCATTATCCCGTTGACTGTTAGAAAGGCTTTTATCCAACAACCAGGCCTGGACTCCCAGCGGTAGACAGCCATATTGGTTGAAGGGAGAATGGGCCAAACCGGGCCGTGCCGAGTACACAGCGCACCGCCCCCGTTCCTGGACCCCACTCGCTACAAGTGGCCGAGAACAGTGTTGACTGCGAGGAGTTAATCTCATATTCCTATGTAATCGTCACTGTTCCGTGCAGGGACCGCCTTTCCAGCTACGGGTTTCTGATGACGACCCCCTTTGTGGATAGCGTGGAGGACTTTTTGGACTGTGGTGCGGGCTACTTGTTCCATCCCTATCCGAGTGAGACAAAAAAAAAGCTCACCCACTGGGTCCCGCAAGGGCCTGGTTCGCTACTCGTACTTAGCCTATCTAGTTCCATAACTAGACGTTTCCACCAGAGGCGCCACGCTGAGGCGACGGGTAGCTGAAATCATCCTGATTTGTCTGTAACAGAGATTTAGAACTTTAAGCTTAGCATCCTTTTCCATGTGCAGACTTTGTAAAATTTGAATGACTAACACTATCTTTCCACACAAAAAAAAATATAAAAAAATTAAATGTGTATTCTTTGCTAGTGATGAATTTACAGCCATGTGGCTGATAAGATTTAGCACTGAAAGCTCTGGCTGAAAGAAGAATTCAAGCCTTTGAGAGTCAAATCTACAGAACAAAAAAAAAAACATCAAATACTCCTACTTATACGCAGTGTAATTTTATTTAATTAATTGGATTAGCAACGTACCGGTAGTGAAATTTCATTATGATTAGAACTATTTTTTTACCGATTGTTTAGCGCTACGATCGGTGGCCACACTTTGTCTTCAGTGTATATATAACATCGAGATGCGCTTGTACCTAAGCGAACTGATTACTCCATATGTCCCCCAGAGAGCCCTGCGCTCAATGGACTCAACGCTTTTAGTGATGCCACGTTTTTCCCTCAAAAGCTACTGTCTGCGGGCTTTTTCAGTGCACGGACTAAAGATTTGGATCTCACTCCCCATTGATCTCAGACAGACAACAAGCTACACTACTTTCAAGTAGAACATTAAGACCTATCTGTTAAAAAACCTTTTTAGATTTGTTTCAATTTGTTTGTCATTTTAGCTGTTGTGTTTATGTTTTTAATGTTCTCACAGCGCCTTGAGGCCTACACTAGGTTTGTTAACAGCGCTTTATAAATAAAATCATAATTATTATTATTATTATTATTATTATTATCTTAGCTTTCTCAGTACGCTATTATCCTTTCACTTATCTGGACCAGTTGGGAAAATGGGGGTAAGGTGATTAAGAAAGACAGGGATATCTGGGTCATGGGTGTAGCCAGGTGGGGGGGGGTGGAGTTCACCCCCCCCCACACACACCGAAATGAAATCCCCCCCATTTGATTTTGTTTATTTTAGGTGAGATTTAAGTACTAAACTATCACTTGCCCCAGCACGGCAAAGGAGGTTTTGAGTTAAAAACCCCTAACCAGGGGGGTTCGAGTTTAAAACCCCTACCAGGGGGGTTTGAGTTTACCCCCCCCCCCCCCCATGGGTTTTTGCAGTTAATTTAAATTCCCCTCTTCTATAAAACAAAACAAAAAAAAATGCAAACGACAATCCCCCAAATTTCACGAGCACAGTTAAGGAAGATTTTGATTTTTAAACCCCCTCCAAAATTTACGATAAACCCCCTCTTCAATATGAAAAAAGAAAATTACTCACTCAAAATTCTATGAGCGTAGCCAAAGGGGTTTTGAGTTTACCCCCACCGCCTCTTCAGTAGGGTTTGAAGCTAAAAAATACCTCTTCAATATAAAAAAAAGCTAATTACGCACTCAAAATGTTATGAGCGTAGCTAAATGGGTTTTGACTCAGTTTTGAATTTAGACTCCCCTTAGGCGGCGTTTGAAGGTACAAAATACCTCTTTAATATTAAAAATAAAGCAAATTATACACTCAATATGTTATGAGTGTATTCAAAGGGGGTTTGAGTTTAAACTCCCCTCCAGTGGAGTTTGACGCTAAAAAATACATCTTCAATATAAAAAAAAAAATTACACACTCAGAAATCTATGAGCGCAGCCAAAGGGATTTTGAGTTTAAACCCCCGCAAGCGGGGTTTAAAGCTAAAAATACATCTTCAATGTAAGAAAAAAGCAAATTACGCACTCAAAATGCTATGAGCGTTGCCGAAAGGAGTTTTGAGTTTAAACCCCGTTCAGAGTGGTTTGATACTAAAAAATACCGCTTCAATATAAAAAAATGCAAATTACAAACTAAAATTATTTGAGCGTAGCCAAGACCATTGGAGGTTTTGAGTTTAAACCCTTCTCCAATAGATGGCTTTTTTTTTAAAGTTTAAAACCCCTCCAGATGGTTTTGAGTTTAAAATCCCCCTACAGAGCGTTTTGAGTGGAAAGCATCTATCTTTAATATTATTCTAAAGCAAACTTCAGTTACTAAATTCTATAACCGTAGCTAAATGGGATTTTGAATTAAAAAAAAATAACTCCAGAGATTTTTTAGTTTAAAAGCCCCAACAGATGATTCTGACGATAAAACTTCCTTTTTCGATATAAAATCTAAAGCAAACTACAGTCACTTAATTCCAAGAGGGGTATTCAAGAGAGGTTACACATTTCTACCAGTGGCGGGGCTCAATTAATAAAGTACAGTGAATAGTCATCTGCCGAAATTGAAAAACACTAAATGTGGCTCAACAAAGATGGCTAAGACAGATTTTAGGAGTCAGTTATAGAGATGGGGTGTAAATTAAGGAAATCCTATGCCGAAATGGGAGTCGACCCCTTAGTTAGATTGTGACAGAGCGTCGCATGAGGTTTGCGGGACATGTTCTCCTACAAAATGAATTAGGCATAAGAAGAGTTGCGATGACATCCTAGTACAACTTGGCGCCACACATTCATGGAGGGCCCCAGAGCAGGTGGGAAGAGGCTTCAGACGTTACCAGTGACAGATTTTTGTGGAAACAGCTTGACGGCAAATGCGCCGAACGGCGCTGGACGGTCTAAGCTAGTAAGAATAGCACATTAGGTTTTTGAAATAAAACTTTTTAATAGCAGAAAATGCACTGTAGATACCTCAGAATATGCATTTTGTTGGCTTTCAATATCAGAAATAGTGCTTGGCGTCGGGGCTCCGCCCCGCGCTGGTTGAGCTCCTAGCGCTCCCCCAGACCCCCTTGCTGACTATGGCGGGGAGTCTATAATTTTCCCACTAACTCCAGGAAAAATTTATTCTAGGGAACAATAAGCGTCTTCCGAAAGAATGATAGGTCAGAATGTAATAAAGATTATATACACACACATAAACATACATATAAATATTTTTTTTTTCGCCGGGAAGGGGGGGGGGAGAAAAAAAATCCCCCCCAACCCCCCTCCCCCCCGAAAAAAAATCCTGGCTACGCCCATGATCTGTGTGGATTTTACTGTGATCGGTTTTTTAAATCACTTACCAAAAAAAGAGGGTGGGTAACGACCTGAATTAGAACTCATGGCTCAATAATTCTAGAGCCTAATTACTAACCACTCTGCTAGTGAGGTACTTATGACTAGCGAAGATTGTATAGTTATGTATTGTTTGTTTCAATTTAAAGCCCAACTTATAAAGGGGACTAATTCAGCTTATACCACCACTTATATCAAGTATAATTTCTTTCCCTTATTCGAGATACCAAACAAAAAAATTAATTATTAATAGTTAATTAACTAATTGGTAATTTTTTCTTTACTGATTCTCGTGTTGTCAGGTAAAAGAAATATTTGTGCAAAATTTCAGCTTGATCGAGATTGGGTGTCGGAGAGATAACGTGTACACTATTTTTGACAAGACAGACGATTGTGTTAAGTAGGTGTAGTTTTGTCTCAAGTTGAATAGCTTAGCTTGTCCTAATAGGCCGCAGCCTTTGGAAAATGCCCCCTGCCTTTCCTATTCGGCACGCTATCTCGTGGTTGGCATTCCCATCATTTGTTAGGATTATTTCTAGGTAAGTGAACTTGTCCAACTCTTCAAGCTCTGACTCGCCAAGTCTGACGAGGGTGTGGGGGCGGGGACCCTTTGACTTATATCCCACTCGCACAATTTTAGTTTTATCCAAGTTTATACGTAGGACAATTTTTGGATGCCTCTGTATCTAGGCTCTCCGTCATTTCTTGTATGCATTTACTTGTAAGCCCGAGTAGTGCAACATTTGATTCTTGCCTGCACCATTGCTCTCCTCATTATGTTGTAGATGGCTAGGAGGACTAGGAAGGGAGACAAGAGAACACAGCTTGTCTCGATGCTAAAGAATTCAGTTGTTCCTTCTTATGTTTCTATGTAGCAACTAGATTGACTGAATTATTGTCGTAGAATCTGGATGGGACTTTGATCAGATTACAAGCATAGTAGAGCTTGACTCTATGTCTTTATCTAACTCTGCATTATATGAATTCCAGTTTTTTTTTGTCGATTTAGATAAAGACAATAATAGATTGGTAGGTGTTTAACACATAAATGCGTAATTTTATTGTTTCGCTTTTCTTTCTTTAAAAAAAAAATTCATTCTGAGCCACCAAATTTACTTCCTCTAGGGCACTCACTGGCACCCAATCCACTCAGGCCATGATACAGATTAAGAAAAAAAATGCCGATAAGCATGTATCAATCATTAGCTCCCTTTAAAACGAATGCCGATCCTGTGAGATAGCCTACTCAATCATTTTACCAAATCAATTCATTCAACAATCCAGGAGGTGGTCATTAAATATGGTGTTAATAGACATCCTCACGCCCAGTGCTTCCTGAGCTGCTTGTTAAACCATCACACACATATTACTTTTTAAATTAATCCATATAATTATTTATGACGTCAAGCAAATTTCTTTTTTTTTTAAAGCACTATTCTTTTTTTAGTTTTATTGAATTGGGAATTACGCCGTACATTTAAATTATAATACTCACACGCACACGTACAAACCTGAACACATTCGCTCACTGACAAACACACACACACAAACATGCGAACATACATTGGAACAAAAGTCTAAAATTCCCGATAATCGTTAGCTGCCAATATCAACTCGTCAGGACAGGCGCATTCAAACAATCGTTCCAGAATTAGCATCCGTAACACGATCGATATTGACAGAATCAATGTATTGAATATGAGCTAATCGATGTCCTTAAGTGTAAACCTGGTGTGTGTGTGTGTGTGTTTACAAAAGCCTTTTTTTTTCTCTTTTCTCTTTTTCTTTCTTTTCTCTCTATTTTTTTTTCTTTCAGTTTTTCAAGGAACATTTATTTTGTCTATAAGGATACATCACCAATTAATACATTACTAAAAGGATACAATATATAATAAAGATTATCACTACTAATTGATTGATAAATTGCTAACATGCTATATCACAATATAGGATATTTCATAAAAAAAAGGATAAATCACCAAGACGTTAGATTACTTTAAGAATACATAATTGTATTTAACAGTTATTGTTGTACAAGTTTCGGATGTTCCTTCAGAAATAAACATCATTTCATCCAAGCCTTAACCTCCCGCAGGATGGAATGAGATGGCGGAGGCCAGGGTTCGAACCCGGAACGATCGAGACGACAGACCAGAGCGCATACCACACGACCAGGCAGCCATCCTGGATAAATCACTAAGATGACTAACATGTTGCATCACTTAACCTAGAAATGAATTCGTAAAAATGCTTCAAATTGTTATTAAATTATGCACTTATCTAGTTAGGAAAAAAACACACCAATATTTGAAAATTTAATCATTTCAATGCCTTTCTCTCGTCCCTGTCTGGAAAGGTTATCTTTAGTCAATCAAATAAAGGTTCTCTTTAGTAAACGTATATTAGCACGGTCATAGTGTCAACATACAAAACATTGTAAAGGAGTCAAGTCTTCGCTTCGAAAATACTATTACATTTCGGACTTTAAAATAATAGACAGCTCTCTTTTGTTGTTTGCCCCCTTTTTATGGTTAGCTGTAAGTTTTCTCAAAGTTTACAATACAAAATAAGAACTTAAACGATCAAGAGAATCGATGTTGGCCTAAGTGAGGAAATAGTGTCGCCCATATCTTATAAGAACTCTTTTGATGTGTGAGTGTATGTATATTTATTAGTCATAAGGGCAACAAACGCAGTCGGCCTGCCATTTTTCCCTTGGTCTAGTGCGTAAACTTTGGCAGCTGCGAATCTTCTAATCTGGTTTATGATATTTGCAATTATAAACTTAATTAAAACGCCGAATAAGAAAAAGATCCCTTCCTCCGAGCAGTGCGGAATCTTCGAAACGGCCATAAAATGTTTAGGTTTACATTATATCATTTAGTTTTTCCAGTTTCTAATTCAGCATACCATAGTGTAAAAAAAATTATTAAAAGAAATCTAATTCAAAATCAACTTGATAATTATTATCCCTAATCCATATAATACTGACTTGAGACTGTTACATTTGATTGATTTCTATCTGTATTGAGGCTGTTACGTATTGTTAAACTCGAAACGCTACACTTAGTAACTATAAACAACGCAAACACTATAACGACAGATTCATGAGTTATTTATGTACATACTGTGTTAACACACGACACATAACATCACAACACTCCCTTAGTCAAGGGGAATCATTCAAGATACTCATATAAACAATGTCAACAGGTATGACTGATTTCTGATCTGTATTGAGACTGTTACATATGACTGATTTCTGAGCTGTATTGAGACTATGATTTCTGATCAGTAAAATAATAATTGCTTGCGGCTACTCCTATACCCTTTAATATGGATCTCCTTGCGGTCATCTCCAGTAATTAATTTAATAGCCTGCAACTGTAGACAATTAGACATGGTCAATCGATAAATGACCAAACAATGATGTAAACATGTTCTATTGTTTATAGAAGACATTCTTCTGTGTAAATTTGTAAATCAATAGCAATGCACTTTAACACAGAACACATATACACAGAACACATATACACAGAACATATGCAAATAGTAAAATAAATAATAGATTTTGCATTTACCTAAAAAAATATATTTTTGATAACAGTATTTCCTTCAAGACTATTTATAGGATCAAGTGGCCGGGTGATGTTGATAGAATTTTCGCTAGAGGATTAGATAGATCACAAAACCATCACCCTGCCATCAAGAGGTGGGCTAACTTATTTCTTAATAATAAAATAAAAATCTCTTGCCCTACACAAACATTTAAACTACTAACATTCAACAGGTGACATGATCGCTCAGTTCTAAACGATTTGTTCGTTTGGTATACTATAGATGGTTTCGTAGATGTATGTGTAAAGTTTGAGAATTGAATATCAGTGCTAAATTATTATTTATGATTTTGGGTTTAAATTATTTATAGTTTAAGATAAAGAATAAGCTCTGGGTCACTGTTTGTGTAAAGTAATGGCTAAGTATCGGGATTAAAATTGACAAGTCTTAAGTAAAACTTTAGTACGACATTAGATTTATTGTGTATTATTTAATTTACTTATGTATTCATACATAATCTTTTTATCAATGAGGAAATTTGTTTTAAGATGTATGCATTTTACTTAACAATACAATACTAAAGCAAACAATGTGTACGATAACACAAAAAAAAATAACTTTTATTTATTAAGCATATTTTAAACTAATGGATTTCACCAGCTCCTCAGTTTTTAAGCAATGCTTTGTTGTTTTTTAAAATAGCTTTGAAACAAACTCTTAAATTAAAAGTTGAGATAATAAAAAGATTTCTCCAGCAATGTATTTGTAAACATAAAGTGTCGATACGGCTGACCAAGATAAAAATATCAATCTCTGATCACTTTCGTTTATCACTTCTAGAAACTATCCAATTTATCTCTGTCTAAAGAGTAGAGTTTGACGTCAACAGAATATGATGTACCTAGCTTAGAAGTAGCAAATAAATACATTATTACGGATAGATTGCACCAGACTTGATCAACAATCTATAGACTTTTAATGGCATTTCTCGACTTTATTTTCAACAACATTCTTTGTAAAAAAAAAAAAGAGTTTCTATTGGTACCACACTATTATTTACCATTGCTTTCCGAGAAAAAGAAATAACATGCTAAGCTTATTACTAGAGGTGTAATGGTTTTTTATTATTGCATTATTTCAAATTAATTTTCTTGACATAAAAAGAACTTTTTAAAGAAGACTTTTAAGTTTATAATTTATTATTAAAGGCATCAAATATCCTGAAAGTCAACCCAAAACCAAACCGTTATGAGTCAATTATTCCGTGACGTAAGTGCTGCTCCCCCTCCCCTTGAAACCCTCCCGAACGAGCATTGTGATCGCTTTTTTTCTTGCCATCTCTCCCCACCTTTTGTTTCACGTGATCGATGTTCTCAGACCTGGCCTCGGTACCAAGTCTAAAGGTTGACAAGTCTTAAGAACTAGTGTACAGGTAGTTTGGTGTGAGTGGTTGTAGTCGCTAGATGGAGAGTTTAACCGCGTTCTTTTCGCTTTGATCTTAAGGAACTAGAGAATGTGACGGCTGAGACAACTTTGTGTTTTCCTAAAATATCCAACACTATCTCTCGTAACAGGTAAAATCTAATGTACATTTTATCACAACACTTTATTATCAATTACAATCCTAGATCTAAATTATTCAAGCCTGTTGATTTTAATCATCTTATGCTTTAGATTGTACATTTAAATAGATTGATTACCAGATCTTTATAGATCTAGTACATTCTGCATCTACAAATTGCAAATAATAATTTTGAGACGAGTGTTCTCTTATTTACGATGTTCAATTACACTGACTAAACATTATAATGATTACTAGTCGACCCACGGCGTAGCATACGCCGTTATTTTGCCTTAGGCCAATACAACCTATGCGACCTCAGTGGGCCCCGCTCTTTCAAAGGACCCGCACTAATTCTAGGTGTAAATTATTAAATAAAACCATTTTATAACTTATAACAGAATTCTCGCAGCCTCCTGATTTACCAGGAGCTCCTTGAAAAAGTCATGGAAATCTCCGGAAATTATTAAAATCTTTTGAAAACTCAAAAAAAATTTTTTTAAATTCATGACAAATAGACAAAAATTGTCATTTTGGGGTGTCATTCAAAATTGTAAACCTCAATGAAAAAAAACGGCATTTGTAGAATTGAAGAATTACTTGAGGTCAACGATTCTCGAAGATAGATTGAAATTTGGTAATTTTTGCTATTGAGCGTGATTTATGTAGGAAACAGAATTTTTATGGTATACTGTATGGCTTCGCTACACGCAAGGCTGGTAAAGTAATTCTGTAGGTAGCAAAGAATGAATAAGCTGCAAAGACGAATTTATTTTCTAATACAAATTCTTAATTTTCGCTTATTATCCAAACTTGGCTCCTCAAAATCCGTTTCGCATAGAGCACCACAACGGTTGAGTCTGCCCCTGCTAATTAGTGACGGGTTAATACAGAGTAAATTACTTGTTCTCCTCCTCCCACTTTTATTTCGTCGATAAAACTACGTGGGGTAGAAATAAAAAAAAGAGTGATGTTTTCATGACTTCTTGGTCACAACGGTTAAGTCCGGCCCTGCTATTTTGTAATGGGTGAATACTACTTGTTCTCCCCCTCTCTCTTTTTTTCGTAGGGTAACTCTAGTCCGTTTGACTTGCAAAAATAAAAGAGTGATCTTTATATTGCGTGATGTCTGAACTATTGAGCCATGAAGAGAATTATATATATGTCTAAAAGTAAAAATAATTTGACAAAACTTGTCGTAGCTTCGGTAAAAAAGAATTTCGAAACAAAACATTTTCTAAAAAAAAAAGGATTAATTTTAATAAGCACAAAAAAGCATTAACATAGGAGAACTTTTTGTACCTATTTGCATGACGTGTAGGACGTAATCATCTTCTTTTTTGAAGTAACGTCTGCATTATATAAATTAAGAAGATAAGAAAAACAACAAAACAAAATAATCATGAAAAGTTTGTTTCGTTATTTAACTTTTAACCTTCCTTCGGTAATCAAGATTTTTATGTAATAGCCCAAACCTTCTGTACGGTGGAAATGGATGGCTGTGGGCTGGAGGTCGGTCCATCAATTTACCACAGTCTGAAGACTATACCACACTAGCAGGAAGCCCTTCCCACTAAATAAAGAACGCATGCATTTTGGCAAGATAAAGACAATATATTGGCACGAACTAAAACATTATCATGAAATATTGGCAAATAAAATGGAGCCCAACTGAAAAAAGACTGACTCAATCAGCAAGTAATGTCTGCTTCTGAAAGTGCACTCCCGAAACGAATCTCTATAGCCACATACAGAAAGACTCCAGGAGAGGAGCTGTAGGCATTGTACGGCTCAAAGTGGCTAACCAAGGGCCGTTACTAAGATGTGGAAAGCGTGTTATTCAGCATAAAGGGTTTATTCTTTTAAGCATGTAACATTTGCGTGTATTTGCGTTGTGTTTGAAGAACATACTGTAACTATAAGCAGGGCAGAACACTTAGCAAAACTAAGCAGAGCAGAGCAAACAATGTTTGTTACTAGCCAGGTGGACGTGATTTTACTTCCCAAATGAATTCAGCAGTGTGAAATAAACACTTCTCTAACATTATCAAAAGCGATGTGCAAGAATTTTTTTTTTACTATATTAATAGCTAGATCTAGTTTCATCATGAATATAACTTTGACATTTAAATTTCTTCGCCTAGGGCTAATGTTTATCATTAGAAGCAAACGAATCTAAGATTACATTCTGTTTTAGGTCTGTACTTTAAAAAAAAAAGTTTTTCCTTTGAAATAAAATAACGACCTTTCTACAAATATGTAGGATCTAGTTCTATATTTAGTACTTAAAAACTGTGTTTGGTCTGGCTCGCTATTAGTAGTGCACTTTAAATGGAAGCTATAGGGCTGAAACAAATATTCTAGAGCCACTATCATTCCAAGTAGTGAAAAAGAGCTTTTGAAATTCTGGACATTGTAGACACTTCTGATTTTGAGTTAAAATTGTAGAAGTAAAATTAAAAACTCAATTCTTTATCAATAACACTCTAGAGATCAACTCAGGTGCCGTTTCACCCTCTCTGGCATAGAAGAAAGTAGCTGGCAGCTGAACTGAACTGAGACAGTCGGCGAGCTCTCACAGAGGCTGCGAGACACACATTAGAGACCCAATTAAAAGCACTTATTGAAAACAGGCGCAGAAGACGGAAAGAAAACTTAAATACACCGCCAGTGGACAGCAGTTTTGTCTGCAATAGATGCGGAAAATTATGCAACAGTATTTGCGTAGTCCAATAAGCCAAAAACTGAAAAGTCTCGTATTGATACTGGTAATGTGTTTGATATTCGATGTCGTAATAGTAGAAGTCAAATACACTATTTTTTTTTCTTTTAGTCCTAAATTAAGCTCATCCCTAAAAGATCTACAAATGTTGTTATATCTATTTTCAATCAACCTTTTTTTTTTTTTTTTTTTTTGTAGTTTTCTTTAAGTAAAACTTGCTCTGAAAACGATACGCATCCAAACAAATGGAAAGAAATAATAAGCCTTTGCCTTATTTTCTCTCTCAAACGTCTCTGCTCTTTGACATTCCTAGTGTAGAGAAGCACTTTAGGTGACTACTAGTGAACGCACAATTATGACGACATAAATTCAAAACGAGACTATAGGAAAGATATAGTTAAACGGACAGTTGAGGCTGTGCTTTTATAGGATTAACATCTTTTATTATAGTGACTGAAACTACACTGTTCCCGTTATGGATTAAACCTTCCTTTTATATATACACCTGTCGATTTACTTTTTTGTAAGTGTCTTGATCTGGACGTCTGTGGCAACGAACTCAATAGTAATCCTACGCGTAAAAAAAACATGCAACCAATCTTCTGTAAGTTCTGTTTAGTACTTATTCTAGACTCAGAGTAGACACCTGCTACACTCGCTTTTATAAGAGACGCATTATTTGACTATGAAATTATTTACCGGTACTTCTTCAAAATTTACTTGGAACTTAACCCTAACGTAAACAGTACAAAGTCCAAACGATATCAACTTTATTCAATAAAAAAAATAAGTTTATCAAGTGCTGCCACATTTGAGGTGTTCAGTCCTGCCTGGCAGCCACTGCCAAGTCTGTTTAAGTTGTTTGAAGATGGTAATTGCAGTGAACAAATGGTATTGATTTCCGGCTATTGTCGGCCACCTTCAGTTTTACTAGCCAGCGCCATTGGCGATTCGAGATTTACTCTTCGCTGTCTGCAATAAAAACACGTCTTGGGACAATTTAAAAAATAAACAACTGGCTACCGGAGTAATGTGACAGATGTTTGTGTGTGTGTGTGTGTGTGTTAGAGCTTGTGTTTGTGACTGTATAAGTCGGTGTTGATTTTCTTAAATAGTTGGAAATAAGGAATGACGAACGTTTGGTTTAAAAAAATATCTTCAGTTTTGTCACCCGTTCTTTACTTACCTACTCAGACTTAGACTTAGGTCCTCCTGCATCGTTCGGCGCATTGGGCGGCAAGCTGTATCCATAAAGATCTGTCACTGGCAATGTCTGAAGCCTCCTCCCATCTGGTGTCCACTGTTCTGAGGTCCTCCATGAAGGTGTGGCGCCAAGTTATACGAGGACGTCCCTGTTTGCGCTTTCCTCATATTGGCCTCCATGTCATCGAAACTTTTGGTATGAGTAGTTCATTTAGTCGTAGAACATGACCCGCAAACCTCATGCGACGCTCAGTCACAACCTCACTAAGTGTTCGACTCCCAGTTCGTCATAGGATTTCCCTGTTTGAGACCTGATCTGTGTAACTGACTCCCAAAATCCGTCTCAGTCATTTTTGTTGAGCCATATTTAGTCTTTTCTTAATCGACTACGTCATCTGACGGTCCCAAACCGGGTCAGAAAGGAGGAGGGTTTGGCGCGGGGCTAGCGACCCCACCCTGTAAAACCACAATTGCTACAGAAAGGGCAAACTGGACACAAAACGGTCTTTACTAAAACTAACTATATGGGAGGTTCGTTGTAGCATCATTGTTGATTCTTGGAAAACATTTCGCTTTGTTTTGGTGCTTTCGTGTTCTCAAAAACATTTTTTGGAAAATAGGCAAATCCAAATCTTAATGAAGCACATAGAGATTACTCGCTACCACCTGGGACCATAGACCTACTCTATAGACACGTTTTTTTTTTATCTTTATACATTGACCCAAATTATAAACACTTTTTACAAAGCTTCTATCAACTCACTCTGTCTGTCTGTCTGTCTGTTTGGTCAAAAGTTTGAACATGTTTTTTCTCCCACTTCCCATTCGAAGATCAAGTTAAAACTTAGCACAATTATGCATTAAACCTGACAAGACATGAATTAATTTAACATTCAAAATATTTTGATTAATTGTTGGTGATTAATTAATTTGTTTGATTTCGAAATAAGGGGAATAAATGCTACTTAATGAGAGATGTGGATGTATATAAAATATAAAATATATGAATTTTGTTCCCGTATTACGTTTTAACACATTTTTTCTCCCACTTCAATTCTTGGATCAAGTTGAATTTTTGCTTAATTCTTCATAGTCGTTAACAATACACAAATCAATCCAAAAAATTAACCAATTAGTTAATCATTTTTGTTTTTTTAATAGCAGAAAAGGGGATAAACAACGTGATTTTCAGATAAATGGCAGTAGCTTTAGTCCCTTCCCTTTAAATAAGCTTTGTTTTTTTAAAGTATTCTTTTTTTCCAGTTGAGTTTTTAAACTGTTGAATAAATGGTCAGAAAAATCAACAGTATGTTAGTTTCTTTATAAAATTTGTTTTATGATTTTTGGAGAGTTATAAAAGTTTCAATGTTCAAAACATTTCATAGTATGAGTCTGTTGTCTGGAGGGCTGCACCGGGAGGCATGAAACATTAAATATTACACAGTTAATCCTAATGCAAGCAAATGGATGTTTTCTATTTTGTCGTAAAGTAAAGTTCCTCTTTCAAACCTTGTAGTCTTTAGGGCAGATAATGTAAAGGACTTTTGTTTCTGTGGCCTACTGTTAACGAGGTGTCATGTGGCCAGCACAACGACCAACCGCTTTTACTTTCTCCCAACTAATGTCAGGCACCCTTTAGAGCTGGGTAAACTCACGGGCTTTCAAAGATTCCGAAATTAAAAGTCCCATTCTTCACCTGGATTCGAACCCGGAACCCCTGGTTTGGAAGACAAGCTCTTTACCGATCAGCCACGTGCCTTCCCAGTGTATTTTTACTATATTTCTCAGACACCAAAAGAAAACACCAAACTGTGGGAGATGGCTGTACAGAGACATATAGAGGTGCAGATCTTAGGAAGTGGAAATGGATTGGTCAGACCACTAGAAAAGATACCAACAATCAACAACACAGCATGACAGGCCTGAGTGTGGATGCCCAAAAGGGCACAAGAGGTAGATCTAGATGAAGATTAACAAAGGTGGCCACATTGTGTATTAGATGAAGCCGAGAGGACAGGAAAAAGCTGGGAAGACTTTAAAAAAACTAGCAAGGAAAGTGGCGTTTTTACTGAGGCCTTATGTTCCATGAGGAACACAACGGAAATATACTGATGATGATATGGATGTAGTAAAAAAGTATAGTCCTACATGATTGAGTTCTTTTGTAATGCATTTTAATTTTTAATACATCTTGCAATTGCATTGTCTTTCTTTTTCAAAATTAAAAAAAATGATGTAAAATAAAATAGAGCTTTGCAAAACCTTAATGAAAACATAGTGATTTTTGTGTTTTAAAATTAGTCATACCGATATCATCGTATGGACCATCATGTACTTATGAATAGTTTTAAGCCTTATACCATTTTAAGAATGTTTGGATTCCTTACTTTGTCTTAATATTCAACCTCACAACAAAATCAATCATTACAAAAATCTGTATTACATTAAATTACAAAACTACTTAAATGGTACGTCCTCTTACAAAGTGAAACAGTATTCAAATCACAGAGCTTTATATCAAATGACATAACAATACAGACTATTATTTCGTATACAATTGTAAATATATACGCAAATAGAAAGTCACATTTAAAAATAAACACACCGACATTCACACCACCCAGCCATGCTCTTGTTAGAGGTATGGATTAGCCGATGGATAATTTCAATACCTGCTGATGTCATGGATGACCTGCAGACGACACGCCATGGGTTACGTGCATTCATCGAAGAAAGGTCAGAACTAAATACAATGACATTCTCATTGAGCTCATGCCATTGGTTGATTCAATCAATTGTTGTACGTTTGAACTTGTAGATTAGACGAACATGAGTCAATGTCTTCATACCTGTAAGCTTTGTCTTCCAATGCAAAGGACAGAGGGGAATTGAGAAAACAGTTGGCAGATAATGTGTGGTACTCTAACGGTCCAACAGATTAAGGAAAGGTGACATAAATAGACTTTGTGGTGAAATAGTTAGTATTTGTTTATGTTTGTGTAACGTCGTGAGAATGTGTTCACAACATTGATTTAGTGTGCTACTAAAGCCCGGGCCACGGATCTTTGCTACGCCGCTGTTTCATTCCTTTCAAACTATTGTACGAACTCAAGTACAAATCGCACATTCTAAACTTTCTTTAAAAGCAAAGTTCAATCATCTAATTAACAAGCGTAGCTAGTTGGTAATCCCATAGCATATTAAACAGAAATTTACAAATGTTTTAGTGAATTGCATTTTAAAAGTGTAGCTCTATGCAAAATTAAAAAAAAATCTTCCAGTGCTATCATTAGAATCGAAAAAAAAATTACATCACTTGCGATTGAAATTTCTTTGTCCAAAGTCCAAGCTAACTACGTTTAAATCTAGGATGTGGCAATTAAAAGTGAAGTCTCATTTTCGCTTTTATGAGAAGAAGTTGCATGAGACAATTGAAACCGCCCTCACACAGGTAGATTATGAATTATGCATACACATTATAGGAAAGTTTTAAAAAAAAACATCAACAATACAGTTAACGCACTGTACAGACAATTAGACATAGACGAATATAGACAGATATTGACCAATAGTAAATGAGAAAACAAAAACAAAGCCAAACAAAAAAGAACAGTTGTAGTGGTGCGGAGAAATTAATAGTGTTTTTGACAAATGGAGAAATTGTTAGTTTTCACAAATGGAGAAATTGTTAGTTTCTACAAATGGAGAAATTGTTAGTTTTCACAAATAGAGAAATTGTTAGTTTCTACAAATGGAGAAATTGTTAGTTTTCACAAATAGAGAAATTGTTAGTTTTCACAAATGGAGAAATTGTTAGTTTTTACAAATGGAGAAATTTATAGTTTTGACCAATGGCTCCTTATTAATTCGTTTATCTCTATAACTTTTTCATATTTTGTTGTTGTTTTGTTGTTTCTGACACAACTTTTTATGAGTTACCTAAAGGTCAAGGAAAAAACGATCGTGAGTTTAGATTTACGATATTTTGTATTACACTCTTAGAATCGAGGAATTCTCAAAGCCTTGGTCCTCAAAAATAGATCACTTAATCATTGTTGGTATGTCATTTTTTTAGTCCTTAGTGAAAAAAAAGACAAAATACCTCTAGCGTCAGACAGATATAAATAGATAGATAGATAGATAGATAGATAGATAGATAGATAGATAGATAGATAGATAGATAGATAGATAGAGAGAGAGAGAGAGAGAAAGAGAGAGAGAGAGAGAAAGAGAGAGAGAATGAAAGAGTCATTACCAAAAGAAATGTCCCCTAGTCAAGAACAACCGGTTCTTAATGTCAGAATTAAGCAACCTCTACCTAAACCCCTCAATTTATCGGAAACAGCTATCGTGACGTCAAATAGTCAGACTTCTTCTACTTTTGAGAAGAAAAGAGGGGGGATGGTACAACCCAACACTCGCAATTAAAGATTTTTTTCCCGCTGTTGCGAGTGGCATTGACACGACCAATGACTAAGGGCGGCTATCACTAGGGGATTCTCGTGCTAGAGGCTTGTGAGACGATAAGCCACGCGTATTAGTCTTAATTCTGTATGATTAATATTACATCTGCCATCGAAATGTCAAACAGCGTTATCTTTCAATTCCTTTCAGTTGAAACAAAGTAAGGCCTATCAATTTATAGCGCTAGTGATGCATGTGTTCAAAACTTTGAAAATGCTCTTGTGGATACTCCAAAGTGATAGAATCAAGTATTCTTTCTAAATGTCAAAAAACAAACAAAAAATGCATTAAGTTTTACAGAATAGTAAATGTCAATGAAAGGGTCTATGTGTTGTGTTGACCACATAGAACGTTAGAACGTTATCGCCCACACATTTCCCCAAGCAGCTGATGTGTCCGAAGGACGATAATAGCCGATACATTTTGACATAAGTTGAGTCGCCCCGCCCAATCTGTCAAACTGTAGCACTGTGCGTTGCAAACTGCCTAAGGGTCACCGACTCCTAATTTTTCCTCACGGTTGACTCCCAAAGGCTTTCACATTTTTCGTTATAGCCGCAACAGAGGTTTGGATTCAGAGTTTTCCTTCACCTAGTTGTGTATCCATCTAAGGCTAACGAGTCCCTCCGACCATTAGCTTAATGGTTCAGGCACCAGTTGTTCGCATTGCCCTTTCTCCTGTTAGAAACAAATAAATACAAATAATAATAATCTTAATCATTTTTATTATCTAAGATGAAATTATCTTACAATTCGTTAATTACACATAACCAAAACATTATAACTATAAAAAATGAAATAGACAAAAGATTCACTCGAACATTACAGGTAAAATATTGAAATGTTTATATCAGAGAGTTGGATTGTATTTAAAAAGTAGATTGTCAGGGGAAAGCTACATTGTATTTAAAATTTAAGTCACGATAAAATATACGTTTTACCACAGCAGGGTCTGGATTATGAGCTAAGTCAGTGGAGATATTTTTTTAGTTTAATCATGATTATATATATATTATATTATTATTATTATTATTATTATTATGTTAGAAAAGAACGAGTATTCATTCTATGACGCAGCCAGGGTCGAGTTTCGTTAAAGGGAAACAAAATTCATCGTAGTCCCTTTATCAGTTTCCACCGAGGAATTTTCTGGTGATGTGGCAGGTCTGCAGCAGTACCGCCCTCTGACAGGCAATGAGAATGTTCCTAGGAATGCCAAGGGCTTTGAAGGTATCTGTGAGGTCAGTTGTTATTATCCCCTCTGTTGATATAACAATGGTGTATATTGTTATTTCAGATAATTTCCATAAACGCTTAATCTCCAAGCCTAAGTTCCCATATTTTCGCTGTTTTTCCAGCTCAGTTTATTATTATTATTATTATTATTATTCAATTAGAAAAGAACGAGTAGTCATTCTTTGGTACTGCCAGGGTTGAGTTTCATTAAAGAGAAATAAAATTCATTGTAGTCCCTTTATCAATGCCTACTGTGAAATTTTCTAATGATGTGGCAGGTCTGCAGCAGTCCGAGTACGCTATTCTGCCTTAACCTGGCGCTCGGGTGGAAACGGTCACTAGACAAAGTGATTAGGCTAAATGAATAGCAAAACAAAACTCCTGTGGGAGTGTCCAAGGGACTGCGAGAGCTTTCCCATTGCACAGTGCGAAGTTGAAAGAGAGCTTCCACGTCCCTGTCGATAATCCATGCGCCGTTCCTCAAAGAACCGTTACACTAATGGCGTGTCTTGTACGTTAGCTTGGTAAGGGTTAGGGCCTCGAAGGTATCTGTGAGGCCAGTTGTCATTATCCCCTTGTTTGATATAGCAATGAGGTATATTGTTGTTTGGGCGGACTGGCTGTATGGGCATTTGGGCAAATGCCTGGTGGGCCGGTACCCAAATGGGCCGGTAGGGCCACCGAAATGGCCTGATCTAAGTCACTATGGCACATATCAAGTTGTTAAAGGTTTTATAATATTCTTATTATGTTATTATTTTTATTTTTATAAAAGTCCCTCTGAGCGTCGTGTTTAAACAAAAATCTGTCGCAGACATTACAGTGTAATACTATTTTAATCTAACACATTTTCCGAAAATAAAATGTAGAATGTAGACAGTGCTACTAGTAGGCTTTATCTTTTTAGGGCCTACATAATTGCTGATTTGAAAAGACGCTATATTTATAAAGATGTGGAGTTCACTGTGTACATGCATATCGATACATTATCAAACTTAACAATGATTTTAAGGACAAGTACACCTAGAAATGGATGTCCATCACATGATAGAGATTTGTGGGCCGAATTTTATAGAAATGCCCGGGCCGATTTTGACACCCAGTCCGCCTCTGGCTTCCATAAACGCTTTATCTCCAAGCCTAGATTCCCATATTTTCTATGTTTTTACATTACAATTTTTCTTATATTATGAGACAGTGATAAGGCGGTGTCAATAATGGTAGCGTTTTTTTTTTCGTTTTTTTAAATCAAGAAACAGCAGATCAGGGCGATTCAAAACTACGTTATTATAATTATGTGAAAAACGAACTAATATTCACTCTCTGGCACTGCACCAGAGAGAAACAAAATTCATTCTAGTTCCCGTAACAGTATCCACTAAGAAATTATCAGATAATGTGGCAGGTCTGCAGCAATACTCCCCTCTGACAGGTAATTAAGATCCTTTAGGAATGCTTATGGCTTCGAGTGTATCTTCTAGGTCAGTTGTCATTATTTCCTCTGTTGATATAACAAGGTAAATTGTTATTTTAGATAAGCTCACACAGTCGCTAAATCTCTAAGCTTAATTTTTCATGTTTTATTCTTTTCCTATCAGTTTTTCTTATATTATGAGATGATGATACTTTGATGACAATGACCATTGCAGATTTTTGTTTTTGTTAAAAAAGACTAAATATGGTCGGTTAAAATCCACAGTCCTGTCACTCAAAATAAGTATATCCCAGTATGGTAGAGACTAGTATTATTATTATTATTTATATTACTATATTGGTATTTGTTATGGTTTGATTTCAAGTCATATTTTGTATGCTATTGTGGCATTCATTGATTGGTTAGTATTGATTCAAACTCTAATTGAAATCGAAGTATATTCATCTTACGTCTAGCGAGGCTAATCGGTCTCTTTCTCTCTCTCTTTC
>JASAOG010000195.1:0-90000 GCA_030265305.1 Biomphalaria pfeifferi
AGAGAGAGAAGAGAGAGTGAAAGAGAGAGAAAGAGAGAGAAAGAGAGAGAAAGAGAGAGAAAGAGAGAGAAAGAGGTGAGAGAAAGAGAGAGAAAGAGAGAGAAAGAGAGAGAAAGAGAGAGAGAACGATCCGAGGAGAGAAAGAAGAGAGAGAAGATAGAGAGAAAGAGAGAGAAGAGAGAGATAAGAGAGAGGAAAGAGAGGTGTAAAATTGTAATTCTTCTTTTATGATGATTCTTTTTTTTTTCATTACTTTTTATATTGTTTGTGTTAGATCATGGAGATCTTTCTTGTTTCATTTTTCATTACTTTTTATATTGTTTGTGTTAGATCATGGAGATCTTTCTTGTTTCATTTTTCATTACTTTTTATATTGTTTGTGTTAGATCATGGAGATCTTTCTTGTTTCATTTTTCATTACTTTTTATATTGTTTGTGTTAGATCATGGAGATCTTTCTTGTTTCATTTTTTCATTACTTTTTATATTGTTTGTGTTAGATCATGGAGATCTTTCTTGTTTCATTTTTCATTACTTTTTATATTGTTTGTGTTAGATCATGGAGATCTTTCTTGTTTCATTTTTCATTACTTTTTATATTGTTTGTGTTAGATCATGGAGATCTTTCTTGTTTCATTTTTCATTACTTTTTATATTGTTTGTGTTAGATCATGGAGATCTTTCTTGTTTCATTTTTCATTACTTTTTATATTGTTTGTGTTAGATCATGGAGATCTTTCTTGTTTCATTTTTCATTACTTTTTTATATTGTTTGTGTTAGATCATGGAGATCTTTCTTGTTTCATTTTTCATTACTTTTTATATTGTTTGTGTTAGATCATGGAGATCTTTCTTGTTTCATTTTTTCATTACTTTTTATATTGTTTGTGTTAGATCATGGAGATCTTTCTTGTTTCATTTTTCATTACTTTTTATATTGTTTGTGTTAGATCATGGAGATCTTTCTTGTTTCATTTTTCATTACTTTTTATATTGTTTGTGTTAGATCATGGAGATCTTTCTTGTTTCATTTTTCATTACTTTTTATATTGTTTGTGTTAGATCATGGAGATCTTTCTTTCTGTTTCATTTTTTCATTACTTTTTATATTGTTTGTGTTAGATCATGGAGATCTTTCTTGTTTCATTTTTCATTACTTTTTATATTGTTTGTGTTAGATCATGGATGATCTTTCTTGTTTCATTTTTTCATTACTTTTTATATTGTTTGTGTTAGATCATGGAGATCTTTCTTGTTTCATTTTTCATTACTTTTTATATTGTTTGTGTTAGATCATGGAGATCTTTCTTGTTTCATTTTTCATTACTTTTTATATTGTTTGTGTTAGATCATGGAGATCTTTCTTGTTTCATTTTTCATTACTTTTTTATATTGTTTGTGTTAGATCATGGAGATCTTTCTTGTTTCATTTTTCATTACTTTTTATATTGTTTGTGTTAGATCATGGAGATCTTTCTTGTTTCATTTTTCATTACTTTTTATATTGTTTGTGTTAGATCATGGAGATCTTTCTTGTTTCATTTTTCATTACTTTTTATATTGTTTGTGTTAGATCATGGAGATCTTTCTTGTTTCATTTTTCATTACTTTTTATATTGTTTGTGTTAGATCATGGAGATCTTTCTTGTTTCATTTTTCATTACCTTTTTATATTGTTTGTGTTAGATCATGGAGATCTTTCTTGTTTCATTTTTCATTACTTTTTATATTGTTTGTGTTAGATCATGGGAGATCTTTCTTGTTTCATTTTTCATTACTTTTTATATTGTTTGTGTTAGATCATGGAGATCTTTCTTGTTTCATTTTTCATTACTTTTTATATTGTTTGTGTTAGATCATGGAGATCTTTCTTGTTTCATTTTTCATTACTTTTTATATTGTTTGTGTTAGATCATGGAGATCTTTCTTGTTTCATTTTTCATTACTTTTTATATTGTTTGTGTTAGATCATGGAGATCTTTCTTGTTTCATTTTTCATTACTTTTTATATTGTTTGTGTTAGATCATGGAGATCTTTCTTGTTTCATTTTTTCATTACTTTTTATATTGTTTGTGTTAGATCATGGAGATCTTTCTTGTTTCATTTTTCATTACTTTTTATATTGTTTTGTGTTAGATCATGGAGATCTTTCTTGTTTCATTTTTCATTACTTTTTATATTGTTTGTGTTAGATCATGGAGATCTTTCCTTGTTTCATTTTTCATTACTTTTTTATATTGTTTGTGTTAGATCATGGAGATCTTTCTTGTTTCATTTTCATTACTTTTTATATTGTTTGTGTTAGATCATGGAGATCTTTCTTGTTTCATTTTTCATTACTTTTTATATTGTTTGTGTTAGATCATGGAGATCTTTCTTGTTTCATTTTTCATTACTTTTTATATTGTTTGTGTTAGATCATGGAGATCTTTCTTGTTTCATTTTTCATTACTTTTTATATTGTTTGTGTTAGATCATGGAGATCTTTCTTGTTTCATTTTTCATTACTTTTTATATTGTTTTGTGTTAGATCATGGAGATCTTTCTTGTTTCATTTTTCATTACTTTTTATATTGTTTGTGTTAGATCATGGAGATCTTTCTTGTTTCATTTTTCATTACTTTTTATATTGTTTGTGTTAGATCATGGAGATCTTTCTTGTTTCATTTTTCATTACTTTTTATATTGTTTGTGTTAGATCATGGAGATCTTTCTTGTTTCATTTTTCATTACTTTTTATATTGTTTGTGTTAGATCATGGAGATCTTTCTTGTTTCATTTTTCATTACTTTTTATATTGTTTGTGTTAGATCATGGAGATCTTTCTTGTTTCATTTTTCATTACTTTTTATATTGTTTGTGTTAGATCATGGAGATCTTTCTTGTTTCATTTTTCATTACTTTTTATATTGTTTGTGTTAGATCATGGAGATCTTTCTTGTTTCATTTTTCATTACTTTTTATATTGTTTGTGTTAGATAATGGAGATCTTTCTTGTTTCATTTTTTCATTACTTTTTTATATTGTTTGTGTTAGATCATGGAGATCTTTCTTGTTTCATTTTTCATTACTTTTTATATTGTTTGTGTTAGATCATGGAGATCTTTCTTGTTTCATTTTTCATTACTTTTTATATTGTTTGTGTTAGATCATGGAGATCTTTCTTGTTTCATTTTTCATTACTTTTTATATTGTTTGTGTTAGATCATGGAGATCTTTCTTGTTTCATTTTTCATTACTTTTTATATTGTTTTGTGTTTAGATCATGGAGATCTTTCTTGTTTCATTTTTCATTACTTTTTATATTGTTTGTGTTAGATCATGGAGATCTTTCTTGTTTCATTTTTCATTACTTTTTATATTGTTTGTGTTAGATCATGGAGATCTTTCTTGTTTCATTTTTCATTACTTTTTATATTGTTTGTGTTAGATCATGGAGATCTTTCTTGTTTTCATTTTTCATTACTTTTTATATTGTTTGTGTTAGATCATGGAGATCTTTCTTGTTTCATTTTTCATTACTTTTTATATTGTTTGTGTTAGATTCATGGAGATCTTTCTTGTTTTCATTTTTTCATTACTTTTTATATTGTTTGTGTTAGATCATGGAGATCTTTCTTGTTTCATTTTTCATTACTTTTTATATTGTTTGTGTTAGATCATGGAGATCTTTCTTGTTTCATTTTTCATTACTTTTTATATTGTTTGTGTTAGATCATGGAGATCTTTCTTGTTTCATTTTTCATTACTTTTTATATTGTTTGTGTTAGATCATGGAGATCTTTCTTGTTTCATTTTTCATTACTTTTTATATTGTTTGTGTTAGATCATGGAGATCTTTCTTGTTTCATTTTTCATTACTTTTTATATTGTTTGTGTTAGATCATGGAGATCTTTCTTGTTTCATTTTTCATTACTTTTTATATTGTTTGTGTTAGATCATGGAGATCTTTCTTGTTTCATTTTTCATTACTTTTTATATTGTTTGTGTTAGATCATGGAGATCTTTCTTGTTTCATTTTTCATTACTTTTTATATTGTTTGTGTTAGATCATGGAGATCTTTCTTGTTTCATTTTTCATTACTTTTTATATTGTTTGTGTTAGATCATGGAGATCTTTCTTGTTTCATTTTTCATTACTTTTTATATTGTTTGTGTTAGATCATGGAGATCTTTCTTGTTTCATTTTTCATTACTTTTTATATTGTTTGTGTTAGATCATGGAGATCTTTCTTGTTTCATTTTTCATTACTTTTTATATTGTTTGTGTTAGATCATGGAGATCTTTCTTGTTTCATTTTTCATTACTTTTTATATTGTTTGTGTTAGATCATGGAGATCTTTCTTGTTTCATTTTTCATTACTTTTTATATTGTTTGTGTTAGATCATGGAGATCTTTCTTGTTTCATTTTTCATTACTTTTTATATTGTTTGTGTTAGATCATGGAGATCTTTCTTGTTTCATTTTTCATTACTTTTTATATTGTTTGTGTTAGATCATGGAGATCTTTCTTGTTTCA
Organism: Biomphalaria pfeifferi; assembly: GCA_030265305.1. Classification (NCBI taxonomy): domain Eukaryota; kingdom Metazoa; phylum Mollusca; class Gastropoda; family Planorbidae; genus Biomphalaria; species Biomphalaria pfeifferi. The sequence goes on from JASAOG010000195.1 coordinate 4,523, forward strand.
TTTTTCATTACTTTTTATATTGTTTGTGTTAGATCATGGAGATCTTTCTTGTTTCATTTTTCATTACTTTTTATATTGTTTGTGTTAGATCATGGAGATCTTTCTTGTTTCATTTTTCATTACTTTTTATATTGTTTGTGTTAGATCATGGAGATCTTTCTTGTTTCATTTTTCATTACTTTTTATATTGTTTGTGTTAGATCATGGAGATCTTTCTTGTTTCATTTTTCATTACTTTTTATATTGTTTGTGTTAGATCATGGAGATCTTTCTTGTTTCATTTTTCATTACTTTTTATATTGTTTGTGTTAGATCATGGAGATCTTTCTTGTTTCATTTTTCATTACTTTTTATATTGTTTGTGTTAGATCATGGAGATCTTTCTTGTTTCATTTTTCATTACTTTTTATATTGTTTGTGTTAGATCATGGAGATCTTTCTTGTTTCATTTTTCATTACTTTTTATATTGTTTGTGTTAGATCATGGAGATCTTTCTTGTTTCATTTTTCATTACTTTTTATATTGTTTGTGTTAGATCATGGAGATCTTTCTTGTTTCATTTTTCATTACTTTTTATATTGTTTGTGTTAGATCATGGAGATCTTTCTTGTTTCATTTTTCATTACTTTTTATATTGTTTGTGTTAGATCATGGAGATCTTTCTTGTTTCATTTTTCATTACTTTTTATATTGTTTGTGTTAGATCATGGAGATCTTTCTTGTTTCATTTTTCATTACTTTTTATATTGTTTGTGTTAGATCATGGAGATCTTTCTTGTTTCATTTTTCATTACTTTTTATATTGTTTGTGTTAGATCATGGAGATCTTTCTTGTTTCATTTTTCATTACTTTTTATATTGTTTGTGTTAGATCATGGAGATCTTTCTTGTTTCATTTTTCATTACTTTTTATATTGTTTGTGTTAGATCATGGAGATCTTTCTTGTTTCATTTTTCATTACTTTTTATATTGTTTGTGTTAGATCATGGAGATCTTTCTTGTTTCATTTTTCATTACTTTTTATATTGTTTGTGTTAGATCATGGAGATCTTTCTTGTTTCATTTTTCATTACTTTTTATATTGTTTGTGTTAGATCATGGAGATCTTTCTTGTTTCATTTTTCATTACTTTTTATATTGTTTGTGTTAGATCATGGAGATCTTTCTTGTTTCATTTTTCATTACTTTTTATATTGTTTGTGTTAGATCATGGAGATCTTTCTTGTTTCATTTTTCATTACTTTTTATATTGTTTGTGTTAGATCATGGAGATCTTTCTTGTTTCATTTTTCATTACTTTTTATATTGTTTGTGTTAGATCATGGAGATCTTTCTTGTTTCATTTTTCATTACTTTTTATATTGTTTGTGTTAGATCATGGAGATCTTTCTTGTTTCATTTTTCATTACTTTTTATATTGTTTGTGTTAGATCATGGAGATCTTTCTTGTTTCATTTTTCATTACTTTTTATATTGTTTGTGTTAGATCATGGAGATCTTTCTTGTTTCATTTTTCATTACTTTTTATATTGTTTGTGTTAGATCATGGAGATCTTTCTTGTTTCATTTTTCATTACTTTTTATATTGTTTGTGTTAGATCATGGAGATCTTTCTTGTTTCATTTTTCATTACTTTTTATATTGTTTGTGTTAGATCATGGAGATCTTTCTTGTTTCATTTTTCATTACTTTTTATATTGTTTGTGTTAGATCATGGAGATCTTTCTTGTTTCATTTTTCATTACTTTTTATATTGTTTGTGTTAGATCATGGAGATCTTTCTTGTTTCATTTTTCATTACTTTTTATATTGTTTGTGTTAGATCATGGAGATCTTTCTTGTTTCATTTTTCATTACTTTTTATATTGTTTGTGTTAGATCATGGAGATCTTTCTTGTTTCATTTTTCATTACTTTTTATATTGTTTGTGTTAGATCATGGAGATCTTTCTTGTTTCATTTTTCATTACTTTTTATATTGTTTGTGTTAGATCATGGAGATCTTTCTTGTTTCATTTTTCATTACTTTTTATATTGTTTGTGTTAGATCATGGAGATCTTTCTTGTTTCATTTTTCATTACTTTTTATATTGTTTGTGTTAGATCATGGAGATCTTTCTTGTTTCATTTTTCATTACTTTTTATATTGTTTGTGTTAGATCATGGAGATCTTTCTTGTTTCATTTTTCATTACTTTTTATATTGTTTGTGTTAGATCATGGAGATCTTTCTTGTTTCATTTTTCATTACTTTTTATATTGTTTGTGTTAGATCATGGAGATCTTTCTTGTTTCATTTTTCATTACTTTTTATATTGTTTGTGTTAGATCATGGAGATCTTTCTTGTTTCATTTTTCATTACTTTTTATATTGTTTGTGTTAGATCATGGAGATCTTTCTTGTTTCATTTTTCATTACTTTTTATATTGTTTGTGTTAGATCATGGAGATCTTTCTTGTTTCATTTTTCATTACTTTTTATATTGTTTGTGTTAGATCATGGAGATCTTTCTTGTTTCATTTTTCATTACTTTTTATATTGTTTGTGTTAGATCATGGAGATCTTTCTTGTTTCATTTTTCATTACTTTTTATATTGTTTGTGTTAGATCATGGAGATCTTTCTTGTTTCATTTTTCATTACTTTTTATATTGTTTGTGTTAGATCATGGAGATCTTTCTTGTTTCATTTTTCATTACTTTTTATATTGTTTGTGTTAGATCATGGAGATCTTTCTTGTTTCATTTTTCATTACTTTTTATATTGTTTGTGTTAGATCATGGAGATCTTTCTTGTTTCATTTTTCATTACTTTTTATATTGTTTGTGTTAGATCATGGAGATCTTTCTTGTTTCATTTTTCATTACTTTTTATATTGTTTGTGTTAGATCATGGAGATCTTTCTTGTTTCATTTTTCATTACTTTTTATATTGTTTGTGTTAGATCATGGAGATCTTTCTTGTTTCATTTTTCATTACTTTTTATATTGTTTGTGTTAGATCATGGAGATCTTTCTTGTTTCATTTTTCATTACTTTTTATATTGTTTGTGTTAGATCATGGAGATCTTTCTTGTTTCATTTTTCATTACTTTTTATATTGTTTGTGTTAGATCATGGAGATCTTTCTTGTTTCATTTTTCATTACTTTTTATATTGTTTGTGTTAGATCATGGAGATCTTTCTTGTTTCATTTTTCATTACTTTTTATATTGTTTGTGTTAGATCATGGAGATCTTTCTTGTTTCATTTTTCATTACTTTTTATATTGTTTGTGTTAGATCATGGAGATCTTTCTTGTTTCATTTTTCATTACTTTTTATATTGTTTGTGTTAGATCATGGAGATCTTTCTTGTTTCATTTTTCATTACTTTTTATATTGTTTGTGTTAGATCATGGAGATCTTTCTTGTTTCATTTTTCATTACTTTTTATATTGTTTGTGTTAGATCATGGAGATCTTTCTTGTTTCATTTTTCATTACTTTTTATATTGTTTGTGTTAGATCATGGAGATCTTTCTTGTTTCATTTTTCATTACTTTTTATATTGTTTGTGTTAGATCATGGAGATCTTTCTTGTTTCATTTTTCATTACTTTTTATATTGTTTGTGTTAGATCATGGAGATCTTTCTTGTTTCATTTTTCATTACTTTTTATATTGTTTGTGTTAGATCATGGAGATCTTTCTTGTTTCATTTTTCATTACTTTTTATATTGTTTGTGTTAGATCATGGAGATCTTTCTTGTTTCATTTTTCATTACTTTTTATATTGTTTGTGTTAGATCATGGAGATCTTTCTTGTTTCATTTTTCATTACTTTTTATATTGTTTGTGTTAGATCATGGAGATCTTTCTTGTTTCATTTTTCATTACTTTTTATATTGTTTGTGTTAGATCATGGAGATCTTTCTTGTTTCATTTTTCATTACTTTTTATATTGTTTGTGTTAGATCATGGAGATCTTTCTTGTTTCATTTTTCATTACTTTTTATATTGTTTGTGTTAGATCATGGAGATCTTTCTTGTTTCATTTTTCATTACTTTTTATATTGTTTGTGTTAGATCATGGAGATCTTTCTTGTTTCATTTTTCATTACTTTTTATATTGTTTGTGTTAGATCATGGAGATCTTTCTTGTTTCATTTTTCATTACTTTTTATATTGTTTGTGTTAGATCATGGAGATCTTTCTTGTTTCATTTTTCATTACTTTTTATATTGTTTGTGTTAGATCATGGAGATCTTTCTTGTTTCATTTTTCATTACTTTTTATATTGTTTGTGTTAGATCATGGAGATCTTTCTTGTTTCATTTTTCATTACTTTTTATATTGTTTGTGTTAGATCATGGAGATCTTTCTTGTTTCATTTTTCATTACTTTTTATATTGTTTGTGTTAGATCATGGAGATCTTTCTTGTTTCATTTTTCATTACTTTTTATATTGTTTGTGTTAGATCATGGAGATCTTTCTTGTTTCATTTTTCATTACTTTTTATATTGTTTGTGTTAGATCATGGAGATCTTTCTTGTTTCATTTTTCATTACTTTTTATATTGTTTGTGTTAGATCATGGAGATCTTTCTTGTTTCATTTTTCATTACTTTTTATATTGTTTGTGTTAGATCATGGAGATCTTTCTTGTTTCATTTTTCATTACTTTTTATATTGTTTGTGTTAGATCATGGAGATCTTTCTTGTTTCATTTTTCATTACTTTTTATATTGTTTGTGTTAGATCATGGAGATCTTTCTTGTTTCATTTTTCATTACTTTTTATATTGTTTGTGTTAGATCATGGAGATCTTTCTTGTTTCATTTTTCATTACTTTTTATATTGTTTGTGTTAGATCATGGAGATCTTTCTTGTTTCATTTTTCATTACTTTTTATATTGTTTGTGTTAGATCATGGAGATCTTTCTTGTTTCATTTTTCATTACTTTTTATATTGTTTGTGTTAGATCATGGAGATCTTTCTTGTTTCATTTTTCATTACTTTTTATATTGTTTGTGTTAGATCATGGAGATCTTTCTTGTTTCATTTTTCATTACTTTTTATATTGTTTGTGTTAGATCATGGAGATCTTTCTTGTTTCATTTTTCATTACTTTTTATATTGTTTGTGTTAGATCATGGAGATCTTTCTTGTTTCATTTTTCATTACTTTTTATATTGTTTGTGTTAGATCATGGAGATCTTTCTTGTTTCATTTTTCATTACTTTTTATATTGTTTGTGTTAGATCATGGAGATCTTTCTTGTTTCATTTTTCATTACTTTTTATATTGTTTGTGTTAGATCATGGAGATCTTTCTTGTTTCATTTTTCATTACTTTTTATATTGTTTGTGTTAGATCATGGAGATCTTTCTTGTTTCATTTTTCATTACTTTTTATATTGTTTGTGTTAGATCATGGAGATCTTTCTTGTTTCATTTTTCATTACTTTTTATATTGTTTGTGTTAGATCATGGAGATCTTTCTTGTTTCATTTTTCATTACTTTTTATATTGTTTGTGTTAGATCATGGAGATCTTTCTTGTTTCATTTTTCATTACTTTTTATATTGTTTGTGTTAGATCATGGAGATCTTTCTTGTTTCATTTTTCATTACTTTTTATATTGTTTGTGTTAGATCATGGAGATCTTTCTTGTTTCATTTTTCATTACTTTTTATATTGTTTGTGTTAGATCATGGAGATCTTTCTTGTTTCATTTTTCATTACTTTTTATATTGTTTGTGTTAGATCATGGAGATCTTTCTTGTTTCATTTTTCATTACTTTTTATATTGTTTGTGTTAGATCATGGAGATCTTTCTTGTTTCATTTTTCATTACTTTTTATATTGTTTGTGTTAGATCATGGAGATCTTTCTTGTTTCATTTTTCATTACTTTTTATATTGTTTGTGTTAGATCATGGAGATCTTTCTTGTTTCATTTTTCATTACTTTTTATATTGTTTGTGTTAGATCATGGAGATCTTTCTTGTTTCATTTTTCATTACTTTTTATATTGTTTGTGTTAGATCATGGAGATCTTTCTTGTTTCATTTTTCATTACTTTTTATATTGTTTGTGTTAGATCATGGAGATCTTTCTTGTTTCATTTTTCATTACTTTTTATATTGTTTGTGTTAGATCATGGAGATCTTTCTTGTTTCATTTTTCATTACTTTTTATATTGTTTGTGTTAGATCATGGAGATCTTTCTTGTTTCATTTTTCATTACTTTTTATATTGTTTGTGTTAGATCATGGAGATCTTTCTTGTTTCATTTTTCATTACTTTTTATATTGTTTGTGTTAGATCATGGAGATCTTTCTTGTTTCATTTTTCATTACTTTTTATATTGTTTGTGTTAGATCATGGAGATCTTTCTTGTTTCATTTTTCATTACTTTTTATATTGTTTGTGTTAGATCATGGAGATCTTTCTTGTTTCATTTTTCATTACTTTTTATATTGTTTGTGTTAGATCATGGAGATCTTTCTTGTTTCATTTTTCATTACTTTTTATATTGTTTGTGTTAGATCATGGAGATCTTTCTTGTTTCATTTTTCATTACTTTTTATATTGTTTGTGTTAGATCATGGAGATCTTTCTTGTTTCATTTTTCATTACTTTTTATATTGTTTGTGTTAGATCATGGAGATCTTTCTTGTTTCATTTTTCATTACTTTTTATATTGTTTGTGTTAGATCATGGAGATCTTTCTTGTTTCATTTTTCATTACTTTTTATATTGTTTGTGTTAGATCATGGAGATCTTTCTTGTTTCATTTTTCATTACTTTTTATATTGTTTGTGTTAGATCATGGAGATCTTTCTTGTTTCATTTTTCATTACTTTTTATATTGTTTGTGTTAGATCATGGAGATCTTTCTTGTTTCATTTTTCATTACTTTTTATATTGTTTGTGTTAGATCATGGAGATCTTTCTTGTTTCATTTTTCATTACTTTTTATATTGTTTGTGTTAGATCATGGAGATCTTTCTTGTTTCATTTTTCATTACTTTTTATATTGTTTGTGTTAGATCATGGAGATCTTTCTTGTTTCATTTTTCATTACTTTTTATATTGTTTGTGTTAGATCATGGAGATCTTTCTTGTTTCATTTTTCATTACTTTTTATATTGTTTGTGTTAGATCATGGAGATCTTTCTTGTTTCATTTTTCATTACTTTTTATATTGTTTGTGTTAGATCATGGAGATCTTTCTTGTTTCATTTTTCATTACTTTTTATATTGTTTGTGTTAGATCATGGAGATCTTTCTTGTTTCATTTTTCATTACTTTTTATATTGTTTGTGTTAGATCATGGAGATCTTTCTTGTTTCATTTTTCATTACTTTTTATATTGTTTGTGTTAGATCATGGAGATCTTTCTTGTTTCATTTTTCATTACTTTTTATATTGTTTGTGTTAGATCATGGAGATCTTTCTTGTTTCATTTTTCATTACTTTTTATATTGTTTGTGTTAGATCATGGAGATCTTTCTTGTTTCATTTTTCATTACTTTTTATATTGTTTGTGTTAGATCATGGAGATCTTTCTTGTTTCATTTTTCATTACTTTTTATATTGTTTGTGTTAGATCATGGAGATCTTTCTTGTTTCATTTTTCATTACTTTTTATATTGTTTGTGTTAGATCATGGAGATCTTTCTTGTTTCATTTTTCATTACTTTTTATATTGTTTGTGTTAGATCATGGAGATCTTTCTTGTTTCATTTTTCATTACTTTTTATATTGTTTGTGTTAGATCATGGAGATCTTTCTTGTTTCATTTTTCATTACTTTTTATATTGTTTGTGTTAGATCATGGAGATCTTTCTTGTTTCATTTTTCATTACTTTTTATATTGTTTGTGTTAGATCATGGAGATCTTTCTTGTTTCATTTTTCATTACTTTTTATATTGTTTGTGTTAGATCATGGAGATCTTTCTTGTTTCATTTTTCATTACTTTTTATATTGTTTGTGTTAGATCATGGAGATCTTTCTTGTTTCATTTTTCATTACTTTTTATATTGTTTGTGTTAGATCATGGAGATCTTTCTTGTTTCATTTTTCATTACTTTTTATATTGTTTGTGTTAGATCATGGAGATCTTTCTTGTTTCATTTTTCATTACTTTTTATATTGTTTGTGTTAGATCATGGAGATCTTTCTTGTTTCATTTTTCATTACTTTTTATATTGTTTGTGTTAGATCATGGAGATCTTTCTTGTTTCATTTTTCATTACTTTTTATATTGTTTGTGTTAGATCATGGAGATCTTTCTTGTTTCATTTTTCATTACTTTTTATATTGTTTGTGTTAGATCATGGAGATCTTTCTTGTTTCATTTTTCATTACTTTTTATATTGTTTGTGTTAGATCATGGAGATCTTTCTTGTTTCATTTTTCATTACTTTTTATATTGTTTGTGTTAGATCATGGAGATCTTTCTTGTTTCATTTTTCATTACTTTTTATATTGTTTGTGTTAGATCATGGAGATCTTTCTTGTTTCATTTTTCATTACTTTTTATATTGTTTGTGTTAGATCATGGAGATCTTTCTTGTTTCATTTTTCATTACTTTTTATATTGTTTGTGTTAGATCATGGAGATCTTTCTTGTTTCATTTTTCATTACTTTTTATATTGTTTGTGTTAGATCATGGAGATCTTTCTTGTTTCATTTTTCATTACTTTTTATATTGTTTGTGTTAGATCATGGAGATCTTTCTTGTTTCATTTTTCATTACTTTTTATATTGTTTGTGTTAGATCATGGAGATCTTTCTTGTTTCATTTTTCATTACTTTTTATATTGTTTGTGTTAGATCATGGAGATCTTTCTTGTTTCATTTTTCATTACTTTTTATATTGTTTGTGTTAGATCATGGAGATCTTTCTTGTTTCATTTTTCATTACTTTTTATATTGTTTGTGTTAGATCATGGAGATCTTTCTTGTTTCATTTTTCATTACTTTTTATATTGTTTGTGTTAGATCATGGAGATCTTTCTTGTTTCATTTTTCATTACTTTTTATATTGTTTGTGTTAGATCATGGAGATCTTTCTTGTTTCATTTTTCATTACTTTTTATATTGTTTGTGTTAGATCATGGAGATCTTTCTTGTTTCATTTTTCATTACTTTTTATATTGTTTGTGTTAGATCATGGAGATCTTTCTTGTTTCATTTTTCATTACTTTTTATATTGTTTGTGTTAGATCATGGAGATCTTTCTTGTTTCATTTTTCATTACTTTTTATATTGTTTGTGTTAGATCATGGAGATCTTTCTTGTTTCATTTTTCATTACTTTTTATATTGTTTGTGTTAGATCATGGAGATCTTTCTTGTTTCATTTTTCATTACTTTTTATATTGTTTGTGTTAGATCATGGAGATCTTTCTTGTTTCATTTTTCATTACTTTTTATATTGTTTGTGTTAGATCATGGAGATCTTTCTTGTTTCATTTTTCATTACTTTTTATATTGTTTGTGTTAGATCATGGAGATCTTTCTTGTTTCATTTTTCATTACTTTTTATATTGTTTGTGTTAGATCATGGAGATCTTTCTTGTTTCATTTTTCATTACTTTTTATATTGTTTGTGTTAGATCATGGAGATCTTTCTTGTTTCATTTTTCATTACTTTTTATATTGTTTGTGTTAGATCATGGAGATCTTTCTTGTTTCATTTTTCATTACTTTTTATATTGTTTGTGTTAGATCATGGAGATCTTTCTTGTTTCATTTTTCATTACTTTTTATATTGTTTGTGTTAGATCATGGAGATCTTTCTTGTTTCATTTTTCATTACTTTTTCTTTCTTATTGCATTCAAACCGAATCCCCATAATGAAAATGTAAACAATGAGCAGATTACTCTGATAACTTTAAAATAAGGAAATCCCATAGGATTAACAAAAGAATTTGAGAAGGCAACATAATTCAGAGCTGTTAATTGTCTGCTTTTATCACTGCTGTGATATTCCCGTCTTTATCAGAGAGAATTCTATCTCGTATATCCGGGGATAGTTGAATTTTCTATCATAAGGGAATAATTACGTGAAAAGTCCTAAAAACCAAAGCATAAGAAAATGTAGAAATGAGAAAGTGCGAGGCTCTCAGGAGGAGTATTCTAAAATCCCGTGGCGTCACGTTTTCCTGTTCCCAGGGACAGATAATAAAAGGGGAGGTAATATTAAACCTTTAGAGTGTGTGTGATAGATAGTGAAGTAGCGAAGGCAAATAGCTGGCGAAGGATGTTAAGGGCGTAGCGAGGACTCGGGGAACACTTCGGGGGGACTCGATTGTTAAGACATTCTTAGCTTATATCGCTTTCAAGCAGTGCTTCTCAACTTTGTCTTTCTTTCAAGTACCACCCCTCCCTAGAGTTACCTACCCTTTTGTTAAAATTAATCTTTCACTTTCTTTGGATTTCTGTCTCCGTCTGTCCGTCTTTCTCTCTCTCTCTCTCTCTCTCTCTCTCTCTCTCTCTCTCTCTCTCTCTCTCTCTCTCTCTCTCTCTCTGTGTGTGTGTGATATATAAACACATACCAACAAAAAATACATTGACACATATGTGTCGTCTGGGCTTCAAATGAACTGTCTTTGAAGACTTTAATGTCTGTCCCAACAAGCACTTCAGAGTGACATAAATACCATTCTATTTTATACTTTAACCAAAAAACGGTTTCAGACATTTTCTTTTGGACAAATTGTATTACTTTGCCAGATTCATCTACTTGGCCAGATTCTGCTACCTGGCCATATTCAACTACTTGGCCAGATTTATTTACTTGGCCGAATTCTGCTACACGGAATTTTTTTAAATAAATAAATAATAAATAAATAAAAATTAAGTTTTCTGTTTATTGTTCTGGCTTCGGTGCCCGCCCTAACAATTGTCGTGCCCTATGCGAAACAGATCGCGCGGGGCTCAATCTGGGTAGGGATAAGCATGTCAAAATTAAGATTTTGTATTAGAAAATACATTCGTCTTTGCAATACCGTTTTTTTTTTTAATAAAATTGAAAGCGGACAGTGCCGTTTTCTTTAATCGTGCATAGGATTGACAATTTTGTCTACTTTTAGGAGATTTATATAAATTTTCAGGAAATTTTAATAATTTCCAGGACTTTTTCGAATATTTTGCTATTTCAGGAGATTTCCATGAGGTACTGGAAAATCAAGAGGCAAAAAAAAAAAAAAAACTGTAATATATATAGGCTATAAGCTACAATGTTTTAATTTAATAATTGACACCTAGAATTAGTGCTGGACCTATGAAAGTGCGGGGCCCACTGCGGCAGCATTGGTTGCAGTGGCTTAAGGCCGGTCCAGCCTGGCTTGCTGTCCTTTTTCTTGATAATGCCGCAATAATTTTCCATATGTGCACCTATATTAATCTATATTCTATAGTATAGTGTAGTGCATGCATATTGATACCCCCCTTCCCGTGGGAGACTTCAAGCTCTATATGTTCTCACACTAATTCTCTATGTATTCTATTTCTTTCCAATGCATGACAAAATTGACGACAGACGTTTTCATGTTTCTTCCTTCCACTTTAAAAAAAAAACAAATTCGAAATGCCAAACCAATGAAGTGACATTTCTTCAGAGAAATATGTCAGGAAATGAAGGTCAATTACTAGATCATCTCCCCTGATAAGTTCAACCAATAACTATTTTTACTGGTATTCACTGTAGCGTGATAGGAGTAAAAGAAATTGGTCTTCGAAGTTGGGCTTAAAGAAAACAAAAAGTTACTGGAAAATCTTTGTCAATACGCCTCAAGTCTCTATTAGGACCGCATTCTAGTTCTTGGGTTGTTTTTTTTTTAAACATATTTTTCCATTTAAATGTAGAAGGACTAAAAAGTTTTTATTAAGCTATAGATCTAATTAATAAAGTTAAAAATTCAGCCTTGTTCCGGTTAGAAAGGGGAGAGCACTAACAAAATTACTTTCTTATATCTCCAGATAAGTCGTGGGTCCCTCCGTGGGTGGACTGGATTTCAAAATCACCCCTGGCAATAAAATGCAATCCAGGCCACAAATTTTGTGTTCCATAAGATGTAATATTTAAAATGCATAAAAAAAACCCTGCATACTCGCATAAATGGCTAAAACATGTATGTGTAATTATGTAATTGTATAATGCCATACATTGATGCCATTACACATTAAGCTGTGCACCTTGCAGTATCATACACTACACCTTCAAACGTAGGCCTATTGTATTATAGGTAGGTCATTCCTTCCATCATTGAGGAGACAGTGTTAGGTACCATTACACTTTATATATATAATTCTTTAATTAAAAGTTGGCAAGTGTCAATCACGATAGTCTGTGTGACCCTTTTACAAAAAACATAAATCTTTTAAAGGTCTGCCATCACTAAAATCACTGGTCCATTGGGTGCCGGCTAACCGGGCATTTATCCGAATGCCCATATACCAGTTCTGCCCCTGTATCCTTTCCTCTTCCTTTCTCTCTCTCTCTCTCACACACACATCTTTCAGTACCTCTCTCTCTCTCACTCTCCTCACGCGTGAGAGGGTCTTTATTGAAATGAGATGTGCGAGGAATTTTTTTTTTACTAGGTGTCGCCCCCATGTTGAAAAGTCAATACTGTTAGTATTTACCAGGGCTCGTAGGAAATATCTACCCAAGTCTCAAAGCAAGTATGGGGAACAGAGGAAAGATTGGGGGGGGGAAGGGGGCGCAACACATACATAAGCTTATCTTTCGACTTCAATGGAGACACCCCCGTGATGGTACTAGGTGATTCAAGTATAAACTGGGGTGACTGGGGTCGTAAAGACATCACCGAGACAAAAATGGGAGGACAGTCAAGGCAGATAAACAGTACTCTTTTGTTGACATTCTTTGATGGAGTTATCGTTCATAAAAAACTATTTTGAAAAGCCTTTGGGCATAATATTAATTTTTTTAAACTTTTTTTTTTTGTAGAATAGTTAGGTTTTGGTAGGGGCTTTTGTAATAAGCCCTCCAAACTACCCAAGCACAAAAGTACAACAAAAAAAAACTCCTTCCTTAGCCTGAAACTCCTCCTCCCATAAGAATACAATACTCTTTTTTGTATTAAGTGAATTTATAACACTTTCTGAATAACGTGAATATGGACCTGTGCTCGTGTAATAATGTATACAGACTACTTACTACCGAGTATGTGGACATGGCGAAGCGTATAGATATGGAAGAATGTGTAGATATGACAGGGTGAGTCATTATATAGTGAATAAACATGATATGATAATATGAGTAGGCAGATAGAATGCTTTAACAGGAAAGAATGTGTAGACACAGGCAGGAAACTTGTGTATAAAAATGTTCCTTTTTTTTTTTTTGGTCTGGACATTTGATAATACTTAAGTTTTTTAGGAGTATAGCTTATCTTAATACTTAAGTTTTTTAGGAGTATAGCTTATCCTGACTGGCGCATCGCCTTGTGTCTCATATATAAAAGTAAAGTTCCCCTTTCAGACCTGGCCATCTGTTTCTGTGGCCCACGGTTAATGAGGGTGTCATGTGGCCAGCACAACAACCAACCGCTTTTACTTTTCCCCAACTAATGTATCCATTAGAGTTGGGTGAAATCAGAGGCGCCTAAAGATCCTGATATTCATAACCTCAGTCTTCACCGTGACTCGAACCCAGGATTCCCGGTTTACAAGACAAACGCTTTAACACTCAGCCACTGCGCCTCCTGCCTCATATATAAACAAGAATTTGAGCCTTCAGATAGTCTGGTGGAAGAGCGTATACCTAACCACCTTAAGGATATGAGGAAATTTAAAAAGAAAAAGATTAATTTCAACAAAAATTTATTGACATTTGCAGAAAAGCAACAAATGTCTCCGATAATTACAATTCAGAAGCTATGTCTCTCTCTTTCTCTCTCTCTCTCTCTGCCTGGTAGAATATAGAGTTATTAAAACGCAATTTTCTAGATTACGATTTTTTTTCCTTTTTCAATCCTATAAGTGCTATCACCAGTAATGAACGCGTAAAAAATATTAAAAACTATAACTATCACAAACGATTATGTTTAATGATTGCAAGAATTTTTACGAAACGAAATGAGAAAGGAAAAGAAAATCAAGACAACACATAAACGTGAACACAAAATATAAAACAAGCAAAATGTAAAAAATACTTTTTTAGAAAAAAAATTGTAAGGGGAAGAACTCCACATTTATGATTTAGAATTTATTTTCAAATATCAAGCAAAATTAAATAATGACCAATATTTGAAAGGCCGTCAAATTGTTCAAATTGATTCATGTTTTGTTAAGAAAAATAAATAATTGTGACAAGTTTTTCCGAGAAAAGGTGTGGAAGAAATAACGAGTTAAAAATTTTACCAGACAGACAGACAGACGGACAGAGTGAGTTGATATAAACTTAAAAAAATAAACATCAACAACAAAAAACGCATGATAAAAATTCACAAAAGACTCCTATAACAAAACAGGGGACTCTATTCACAAAGTGTATTGATTTTACAGGTAGGTACCGTCCCCTTTCGGGACTCTAACCTGTTGTCTGGATGAATACATTAGGTCTCGGGACTAATTGCCTATAAAGACAAAGGACGTCTTAGACTCTTTGACAATCCTTGTTGTTGTAACAGATAAAGCAACACCGGGACGAGATTTCTCTCCCCCTGGCCAATTATTTCTTGAGATTGATTTCCCCTTTTGTTCTTGATAATTGATATTCCATTACAAAGGGGCGTAACTCTCCTCCCACTTTTAAATTTGTGGATAATGGAAAATGAAAGCTCAACAAAGACGAAATCTTGGTTTTATGTTCGGATTATAAATAGAAACACGTTAAAGCCTCGTTATCATCGACATTTTTTCTTCGTCGTATGCAAATTTCAAAAAAATCCTTCGTTTCATCAAACCTCACATCTATTAATATATCGGCTGCTACATCACCCCGCGACATCTTCCCGGTGAAAGCGCGTAGAACTAAAACAGAAAGAAAGTTAATGTCCGATTCATGAAATCTTGCAAGTTACATTGTCAAATGTACACAGTGATAGAGTTCGGTCTCTAATGATAGATAGATAGATAGAGACAGACAGACAGACAGATATTTGAAAGCGAAGGCTGTAAAAGAGAGACTCATTTTGTTTTTTCTTCTTTTTTTTAAAATTCCCTTCGGCTTTTCTAGCGGAGATGTCGCGGTATGATACACCTGACGATAAGTTATTAAGTGTGAGGCCTGATGAAAGATAACAATTTTCCAGGTGGTCCGTTGGTTTTGAACCCACCGATACACCGTTTTCTTAGTTTTCCACATGTCCTCGGACTGTGGTTCCCAGAGCTTTTTGAATGAAAAACTTTTGTTATATGTACATCTCTTCAATGTTCAGTCACTAACTATGCTCCTGGCTTCACTACTTTACCTTGTGTGGTATCGTCTGCTAATGTCTGCTGCTCTTCCTAAGACATCTCATTTTACCATTTAGCGAGTTGTTGTTTTCTGTTGTGCTAAGCTAAGGGTCAAAGTCTGACCGCTGTTACACGAATGTAGGCTAAAGGGTAAAGTTGACAAGTCATGTCCTTTTCCTTCCTGATGTTTATCCTAGATGACCGTATATATTCTATTTCCTATATCTTTAAATGTTTCTAACTTAATTTGGTCATTGGATCTTATACGCAATTTTAAAAATTCTGTTGGCATGACGAAACTTAAGAAAATGATGTGTGTACGTTTTCCAACGTTCAAGAGCTCATTTTAAATTGCGCACTAAATCTTGAATCAAAGACAACAACACAAGAGTAATTCGAAAATAAAGGCCTGACCTATATAACAAAAGCTGTACGTTAATGTAAGGTTTTAGATCGAGAGTTCGGTGTTCTTTTTTTTTTTTTTTTTTTAAATTAATTTTAGAGAGTATGTCAGAATAAAAAAAAATGTATTAGAGATTATGCCCCAACATCAAACGTTGGTTTGACTTACAAAAAAAATTCTAATAGACGAGTTTAAATAGTAGCCTTTGACGAGACTAGACTCGAGTTAATAAAATGAAATGGCGAAGACTAGACGGGTTGATTAGAGTTACAAACGTCTACATTATTGGAGACTTGAAAACAGTGAGTCCGGTTAAGATTAAAACGATACAATCAATGGCTCATTATAAAATCAGTGGTTCATTAAAAACCATTGTAAAACATACAATTTATTATAAAACCATTTTACCTTACTTTTACCTATTCCTTAGTCTGATGGACCGTTGGGGCACCCTGCAAGATTCCTCTACTGTCATTCTCCATTCCTCTGTGTCTTTTGCCTTATGTAGAACCTCTTTTAATGGCAAGTCAGTCCATTCTTTTATGATGTCCTCCCATCGCTTTCTCTGTCTGCCTCTTCTTCTTTTTCCTGGTACTGTTCCCTGAAGGAAGGTCTTTTGCCCCCGTACATCTTGTAATATGGTCATAGATTTATAGCGCGTTTTTTTTTTTTACAATAGTTAGCAGGTCATCATGGGGTCCAATCGCTGCAGCAACCCTGTGTCTAATCTCGTGGTTTGTGATGCTGTCTTTGAATTAACCATTAGTTCACAATAATACCGGTGGTGCATAATAAAATCTCTTATTTGTTTATGATTTACACTGTTCTAATTTTTGGTTCAGGAAAGTTTATTTTATAATTGATCTACACTTGAAACACTTGGAAAGAAAGAGTTTTTTGTCCTAGCATACGCTGTAATAGAGAACCGTGATTTTCTTAGTTTCACTCTGTTTCTTACCCAGTTTTGTTTTCTCTTTTTTTTTTTTAAATATAAATATTTATTTTTAGGACCTTTGACAGAAGATGCTTATGATAACATGTTTTTTTTGTTTCTGGAATTAAATACAATTTCATTTTTTTTAATTTTCATAAATTAGAATTTTACTTCACAATCACAGCACATAATGCCACATAAAATACTTTACAAAATAAATATATATAAAGAAAAGAACTACACATTTACAGCCATATTAATACTGAAAGATGTATTTCCCTTTTTCAATATCAAACAAAATTAATTAGTTGCTATTAATTAAATTATTAATTGGTCAATGTGTTGATTGCTTCATGTTTTGTTAGGGGCAATGAACAATGTAAACAATGTTTCAAGAGTTTAGCTTTTTAGGTCCAAATCGTATGGTTCTGTGTAAGTACGTAAGCGTGCTAAGTCTCTTCAGCTCGTGTCCTAATCACTTAAGGGTCAATGACTCGTGGATTAAGATCCACTGATTTCAAACAGTGAACATTGGACGGTCCCGCTCGACTCGTTATTTGGGTCACCGTGTCAGTCACGTGATTACCATTGAAAAAAAAACTAGCGGAGGTGGGGGATCTGACACCTGGCCGAGTACTAAAACTTACCAAATACCTTTCTGATGGTGTGGTGACCTGGGCGGTGGACTAGTCCTAACCAGGTGGTGCTACGTGAATGACATCTTAACCAGCGTGAGAAAGTCATTTTCAATTAAAAAGGTTATATCATCTCTGTCTACAGATCTTGTGCACGCTACTTTTCTCACTTCTCACTCTCGGGTCAAAATAAAACTATGCATAAGTATTCATTGACAATTAATCAATCAAAAACTTAAACAATCAGTTGATTAATTACTGGTAGTTAATTAATTTTTTGTTTTGCATAGACCAAGGGAGAGAAATCTTGCTGTATTGAAATATGTGACAGTAATTGTGCGGTTCTTTCACTTATATTAGCTTTGTTTTTAAAACAGTATATTTTCATGCTTTGCTTGCACACGTGTAAGCCCCTTTGATTAGAACAAAGATCGGATTGTTTTTCTTATCTCTGTCTTTGTCTCAGGATGGGATATTTGCTTTAAACTCATTTCTGTGGTCTCAAGATGGGATATTGCCTTTAAACTCATTTCTGTGGTCTCAAGATGGGATATAGTCTTTAAACTCATTTCTGTGGTCTCAAGATGGGATATTGTCTTTAAACTCATTTCTGTGGTCTCAAGATGGGATATAGTCTTTTAACTCATTTCTGTGGTCTCAAGATGGGATATTGTCTTTAAACTCATTTCTGTGGTCTCAAGATGGGATATTGTCTTTAAACTTATTTCTGTGGTCTCAAGATGGGATATAGTCTTTAAACTCATTTCTGTGGTCTCGATGGGATATAGTCTTTAAACTCATTTCTGTGGTCTCAAGATGGGATATTGTCTTTAAACTCATTTCTGTGGTCTCAAGATGGGATATTGTCTTTAAACTCATTTCTGTGGTCTCAAGATGGGATATTGTCTTTTAACTCACTCAATTCTGTGGTCTCAAGATTGGATATTGTATTTTAACTCACTCAACTCTGTGGTCTCAAGATGGGATATTGTCTTTATACTCATTTCTGTGGTCTCAAGATGGGATATAGTCTTTTAACTCATTTCTGTGGTCTCAAGATGGGATATAGTCTTTTAACTCATTTCTGTGGTCTCAAGATGGGATATAGTCTTTTAACTCATTTCTGTTGTCTCAAGATGGGATATTGTCTTTAAACTCATTTCTGTGGTCTCATGATAGGATATAGTCTTTAAACTCATTACTGTGGTCTCAAGATAAGATATAGTCTTTAAACTCATTTCTGTGGTCTCAAGATGGGATATTGTCTTTTAACTCATTTCTGTGGTCTCAAGATGGGATATTGTCTTTAAACTCATTTCTGTGGTCTCAAGATGTGATATTGTCTTTAAACTCATTTCTGTGGTCTCAAGATGGGATATTGTCTTTTAACTCATTTCTGTGGTCTCAAGATGGGATATTGTCTTTTAACTCATTTCTGTGGTCTCAAGATGGGATATAGTCTTTAAACTCATTTCTGTGGTCTCAAGATGGGATATTGTCTTTAAACTCATTTCTGTGGTCTCAAGATGAGATATAGTCTTTTAACTCATTTCTGTAGTCTCAAGATGGGATATTGTCTTTTAACTCTCAAGATGGGATATTGTCTTTAAACTCATTTCTGTGGTCATCATCTTGCTATCAATCTAAACACATCTTCTTGCTGGCAATATAAGGACATCATCTTGCAGGCAATCTAAACATCTCATCTTGCTGTCAATGTAAACACATCATCTTGATATCAATCTAAGCACATCATCTTGCTGGCAATCTAAACACATCATCTTGCTATCAATCTAAACACCTCATCTTGCTGGCAATCTAAGCACATCATCTTGCATTCAATCTAAACATCTCATCATGCTATCAATATAAACACCTCATCTTGCTGTCAATCTAAACACATCATCTTGATATCAATCTAAGCACATCATCTTGCTGTTTCTAAATTTGTGGAGAACTAGTGCTTTTTTTTAAATCACAGCGTTGAACCATAACGCTGTGATTTAATTTTTGGGGGAATAAATCCGTTGTTTTTAAGCTCTTTGGAAAACAATTGCGATGTTTCTAAACACTTGGAAAGCTATTACGATGTTTCTAAACACTTGGAAAGCTATTACGATGTTTCTAAACACTTGGAAAGCTATTACGATGTTTCTAAACACTTGGAAAGCTATTACGATGTTTCTAAACACTTGGAAAGCTATTACGATGTTTCTAAACACTTGGAAAGCTATTACGATGTTTCTAAACACTTGGAAATCAATTGCGATGTTTTGAATCACTTTGTGAACCACTAAACTATTTTTAGACACTCCAGAGAATAATTCCATGTTTAAGTCACCTGCACAAGCCGACCGTTATTGTTCCAACCAGAACTTCATTTAAGACACGTATATAACGCACTGTTTATAACCCATAGAACTAGAGCTCGGGTTAAAACTCTGACAGGAACAGTGCGCCACTGTCAACAATTAGAGAACCAGTGCGCTGTCTTCAACACTCGCAGAAGTAATGTTTTTTAATGTTTTTAGCCTCTAGTCAGGTAGTGTACCAGTTGGCTCTAGGATCAGGTATCGGTTAGTTGTTGGTGGGGGGGGGGACACTTAATTATAAGTACACTTCAGGTGTTTAATGTTCAACCAGGAACAACACCAGAAAGGCGTCCTGGCACTGAGGTACCTTGTCTAGACTCTTGTTTCGTCATTATGAAGGGAAGCGGAGGGAGGTCGACAAGTGCTAGCCGTGTTAGAGTGAGGTCCACGCCCCGACGCTACAGCCAATCAACATCGTTGGCTTTTTTTTTTGTCCCCTCACAAGTTGTCACGCTGTCACTGTCTCTTTTCACTGCCATTTAGTGTGACTGAAGGCGTTGTCATTCACTAAGACGTGACTATATAAAGTCATTGACAACTGTTAGTGAACCAACCAAAGTTTTTGTTAGTGAACCAACCAAAGTTTTATGTTAGTGAACCAACCAAAGTTTTATGTTAGTGAACCAACCAAAGTTTTATGTTAGTGAACCAACCAAAGTTTTTGTTAGTGAACCAACCAAAGTTTTTGTTAGTGAACCAACCAAAGTTTTTGTTAGTGAACCAACCAAAGTTTTTGTTAGTGAACCAACCAAAGTTTTATGTTAGTGAACCAACCAAAGTTTTTGTTAGTGAACCAACCAAAGTTTTTGTTAGTGAACCAACCAAAGTTTTTGTTAGTGAACCAACCAAAGTTTTTGTTTTAGCTCCGTGTCTCCAATACTTTTATATTTTCTTTTTGTTTAATTAGATCACTAGTTTTCTACTTTAGTCGCTTGTTTCATTGTTTTGCATGACGCGTAGGATGTAATCATCTTCTTTTTTGAAGTAACTGTATAATATCAGATAAGATAAGATTGTTTTGATTCAGGATCGCTTGTTTTGCTTTTGGAATGTTTTGTTGTGTTTTTTTTTTCTTTAGAAATGACTGTTTTTGCTTTTGGAATGCGTGTTTTGCTTTAGAAATGCTTATTATCAGCTTCGTGTTTCCGATGTCTTTATTTTATTTTGATTCCAGTATGTTAATTTTTCAAGTTTAGTCACTTGTTTCGTTGTTTTGCTTTACGAATGCTTGTTTTCCTTCAAAAATGTTTTTTTTTTCTTTTCTGAACTAATAGACTTAAACGAGTGTAAATATTGCTACAAATAATTCAAATGACGGATAGGACGGAATGGATACATTTGGAAGAACAACGAAGCTGCCTTTTGATTGTTGTTTCGTTTTGATTTGCATCTTACCAAAACTTATTTTTTGTTACACATTTTTTAAGTAAATGAAACTATAAAGCAAAGTTGTCTGATTAGGTACTATAATCCATCTACGGACTATGGCCAGTTAGCGATCTCTTAGCTTGGTCAACATTAGGAGAAGCCTTTGTTGAACAATACTTGACCTTTGCTCTTAGGCTTATACCGGTAACAGGGGAAAAAAAACTTTGACGGAAGGTGCTGCCAACTCTGATCAACATGTCATCTCATGTTAACCTTGTAAACATGACTTTGACGTGAATGTGTCAATAGGCATAGAATATAAAAAATCAAAACCGGAAACGTTCGTGAAATGAACTGTGCATGTTACTTCTGACAATATCTATGTCAAACTCTTTATTTTGACTAGCTTAAGTTCATCCTTTTTTTTTTTTTAATCTATTTTTTTTTACTAACTAAAGGTTATGACTATTAACCCTTAAAACGCGTGTGGAAGTTTAGACTATAAACATCAGAATTGTAATTTCATTTTGCTCAGCACTTTAAGGGTTAAAGGGACTGCCGGTACCATAGTTATGTCTATTAATGGGGCTGCCTGTACCATAGTTATGTCCATTAGTCGGTCTGTCGGTATATAGGATTCAATTTCAGCACAGATGAACCCCCATTAAGCTAATCTCACTTATAGAGTAAAAGTTGAATTTGTTTTGCTGTAACAGGTTATAGAGTTGGCTCAAATACAAATGATTTCCACATTGTCGAAATGTGAAATAGAGACTATGGCTTCGTATAGATTATAGATTTAGTAAAGTGACTTCAAGCTGTAAGAGTTTAGCGCCTTTTAAGACGTTAGTTTTGAGTTCCACTTCAATCCTACTAGTCAAGACAGTTTGATCAAATGACTTTTAGTTCTTAAACACACAAATCCCAAAGGTTGGCGCCATATTAATGAAATCACAGATCATCTTAGCGGCATTATTTAATAAATGAATTAATTAATTTTATCAATATTTATTAAATAATGTACATTTAAAATATGTAAAATAATGCAAAACCCAACAAATAGACTTCTTTAACTGAACACCAGCAGAGGTATGTTTTGTAACCAAGGACGATATTGTTTGGTGATTGTAGATCTTATCTTATCTTATATCTTATATATAATACAGACGTTACTTCAAAAAAGAAGATGATTACGTCCTACACGTCATGCATTTAGTCATGCATATTAACCAATGAATTAAATTCTGCCAAGTCACTGGTTTTCCTGGCTAGCTCAGGCAACCCATTCCATGCTCTAATAGCGCTAGGGAAGAAGGAGTATTTGTACAAAATGTGTCCTAGCATATGAGACGAGATTATAAATCTTGACCATACTGAAGCAAACATTTTTTTCCTGACACCCAAGACTGTTTTTTTTCTTTTTTATTAATTGTTTTTTTAGACGTGTGGCATAGCGACATTTAACAGTGACATTTGACATGCGTTTGTCACATCATTTAACATGTTTGTACCCGTTGTGTGACAGCTTGGTGGCAGTTGCCAAGCACCGTGTCAGCAGAGCCGGGGGAATCAAATAACAGTGTCATCCGGGTCACAACTCCTGGTCACATCTCGTGCTAATAGCATTAGCTGACATGCAATGCATGCTGGAACAAAGATCAGGGACCACTGTAGTGTAAAGTCTGGGAAATCAAGGGAAAGGAAGGGAGGCAAAAGTAAAGGGAGGAAACTTGTCTAAGTATTCTGCATCAAAACGAAGGAAGATATACCTATCGATTGTATTATGAAGCCTTCAGGTACAATATTCTGTAGACATTGGCAGTTACTTGATGTTGGCTGTTGAGTTTAATATATTGTTGTAACCCTGCCTTGCACCAGTGCTTGTCATGCGTACGACCGCAGTATTGAACTAGGACAGGAAGACGCTCGGATACAAGAGGGAACAGTGTTTACATCGGCATCATGGGATTCAGGAAGAGTCGGATTTGTTTGAAGGTAAAGGGCCATACTTTGTGCTGCCTGGAGACTGTGGTAGGGACCTGGAGCTAAGGGGCCGTCCTTTGTGCTGCCTGGAGACTGTAGTAGGGACCTGGAGCTAAAAGGCCGTCCTTTGTGCTGCCTGGAGACTGTAGTAGGGACCTGGAGCTAAGGGGCCGTCCTTTGTGCTGCCTGGAGACTGTAGTAGGGACCTGGAGCTAAAAGGCCGTCCTTTGTGCTGCCTGGAGACTGTAGTAGGGACCTGGAGCTAAGGGGCCGTCCTTTGTGCTGCCTGGAGACCGTAGTGGGGACCTGGAGCTAAGCGGGAAAGGCTGTCGTTGGTCAGTAGTCAGGTTTGGTGGAGAAAGGATTCGTATAATTAGGAACAAGACTCTTGGAATATAGAAATTGTCATATGTTTGTCATGGAGAATAAACACACTTATTTGTTTACTGTAAAATTTCGTTGAGTTGCCTGCCTTAGATTTAGTACAGTTTGCATTTGGAGTGACAATTGTGTACATTTGTGTCAATGGTGTTGCTTATGAAAATTGTATTCATTTATTGTTACGCTTATTGATGTTAGTCTGTAAAGATCTTCCAATATATTTGTCTGTCCCCTGCCTGCCTTCTCTCTAGTTTTAATTGGTTCTGGTTCTCTTCACCTTCTTAATCTCTCTTTATTCTCTTTTTATTTTCTGGTTCTCTCTCTCTCTCTCTCTCTCTCTCTGTCTTCAATGGTCTCAAACTCTCTCTCTTTTCTCTATTCTGTCTCTCTTGCTCCCCACTATCGTTTCATTGTCTTAAATTTTTTCCCCCTCTCTCTCTCTCTCTCCCTCCCTCTCTCTCTCTCTCTATCTATCTATTTATCTATCTATCTATCTGTCTGTCTATCTATCTATCTATCTATCTATCTATCTATCTATCTATCTATCTATCTATCTATCTGTCTGTCTGTCTGTCTGACTGTCTGTCTGTTTGTCTACTATCTCCATATTTATTCCATAAATCAAATAAGAACATAAAACTAAAATGTTATTTAACCTTGGTTAGGCCACTAATAGAATATGCATCCTCCGTTTGGGACCCCTCAACTCAAGAAACTAGAGCAGACACAAAATAGAGCAGTGAGATTCATAACAAACGAATATTCACATTTGACTAGAGTAACACCTATAAGTAAAATCACTAAATTTAGAAAGTCTTCAGGAGAGAAGACTCTAAAGTAAAGTAGCTATTATACATAAAACACTGAACCATAATCTTCAAATACAAAACAAAATTTAATAAAATACTCTGAAAGACACAAAGATAACGGCACATTTCTGGTCCCATATGCTAGGACAAATTTGTACAAATGCTCCTTCTTCCCTTGCGCTATTAGAGCATGGAATGGTTGCCTGAGGCAGCTAGGTAAACCAGTCACTTGGCGAGTTCGTAATTATCTTCTTTTTTGAAGTAACTTCAATATTTTATATGATAAGATATTTCTTTTTTGCTTGAGATACTTTAAAAAAAAGCCTACATTTGCAATAGTATAAAAACAAAATACTAGAGGCATGGGATATGAAGCGTGAAAATATTGTCATCACAATGTAGAAAGTGTACGCTATACATAAACATTGTGACATACAACGAACGGATTTTCTATAGTAATATAAGTTCACAGGCAATCTTATTTCTGTATTCGAAATTCCGGAGCTTATACGAATAAAATTTGTCCCAAATTTTTTTCCCTACCCGAGAATTCACTTTGATGTCCAGGAAGTTGGCGACACACTGTGAACAATGGGAGGGAATTCCCGAAACTATTTTTTTTCTGTCGAGGTTGGATTCACAGAGATTAGCTGTCCCTGGTTGACAAGGGAGATTATCTCCCAGCTGTTAGTGACTTAAATAATAAAGGCGTGAAAGAAAGTATCCAATGGCGAGTGAACGGATCATGTGACAGTGTTAAATAAACACATGGCTTTTTTAACCATTACACCTTGAAAATGAACTTGAAATTTATTTTAGAGTATTTATAACATTGCATTTTTTGTTTCAACACAGCTAGTATAGTAATTCGATCCCAATACTTGTCAAGTCAGTCAACCCATCTAACTTCTAAAGGAATATAGGACCGCAATAGTACTTCACCATTGGACTATGCTCTGGGCATTTCCCCTTTAAGTTGGGTGGATATCCATTCATTACTTCTTCTTCTACTGCTCTCCCTTGACACGGTAGAAAAAGACTCTAATACAGGGGTTCTCAACCTGTGGATCGCGACCCCTTGAGGGGTCGATGGACGATTTGTCAGGGGTCGCCTAAGACCATCGAAAATATGGATTGTATTTAGTGTATTCTTCTATTGCTGTGTATGTTATGGGGGGGGGGGGTCGCGGCAGAGTGGGGGATAGTAAAAAATCCTGGCTACGCCCATTGTACAGATAGTTAACTAGACAGACAGACAGAGCGAGTTAATATAAGCTTTGTAAAAAGGATAAAGCTTCAAAAATATTTTGTGAAGACCTTTTTCTAATGATCTATGCTGGAACTAAAACATATAAGGTTTTTGCTTACATGCAACCCTTTTGTGAAAATACATCTGTTGGCTTACGTTGTAGTAATTACTTCAGACCCTTTTTATAAAGAATAAGCCGTTAGAACTATTGTGTGGTCTCCCTGTCACTGGTTACATTTCTTTAAAATAGTTTTTTATATTTATTTATATTTTGTTAAAACTATTGTGTGTAACTCTACTGATTCACTTAATGATGCCTTGTTTAACGCTGGCAGTTTTTAAACAGACCCTCACAACTTTTAAAATTAAAGTGTGCCTATGGCTCCTCAGTCGTGTCTGTGTCTCCCATTTAAGAACTAATAGATTTTGTAACGAATGAGTTTCTACGTTGAGTTTCTGTGTGATGAGTCAGTAAAAGAAAGACACGCCATGCCCACATTTCTATGACATATGATCATGTGGATAATTCAATGGCTTCAGACGATTTTATTACGAAATCATAATTCTGTCTGAGAGTTAAAATAAAATACATTTATAAAATCAACTTTAAAACACAATTTCAAAGTGTAAAAGCCGGAATTGGAAGATTGCAGCAGGGGGAACCACAAATGCCGCACGCGTTGTAAGTATACGAATCCAATGATATCGTTTAGCCAATGTTGACTTGATTATTATTTTGTCTATATCATACATTATCTTGGGTGTCGTGGTGGTCGAGAGGTCAAGCGCTAGACTTTCGAAGGTTCTCGCGTTCGAATCCATGTACTTTTAAATTTCAAGGGCTTCATCACATCCATTAGTTCATCCAATTGTAATGGTAATTAGCTGGGTCAAGTAATGACAAGTTGGTTGCGATGCTTGCCATTGAATAAGATTATTTATTTCAGAAATTAAGATTAAGGACGGCAGGGGAGGGAAAGACAGGATTCGAACTTGGGATCTTTGTGATGACAATTCGAAGCACCTGTTACACGATCACTCTAGACCAGGCGGCTATTTACTTGACAGATATCTGTTCACTTATCAAAGTATGGTCATGTGACAAATATGGTATGAAATAAATAATGTAAGCTTGTACAATTTTGAAGATAGGGTCTAATGAATATTTGATCGAGAGAGAGAAAGAGAGAGAGAAAGAGAGAGAGTAAGAAAGCGAAAAAGAGAGAAAGAAAGAAAGAGAAAAAGAGAGAGAGCATGACAGAGAGAGAATGAGAGACAGAAAGAGACAGGCAAAGACAGAGAAAGAGAGAGAGAGAAAGAGAGAAAGAAAGAAAGAGAGGGAAATAGAGACAGAAAGAAACAGGGAGAAACAGAGAGACAAAAAGAAAGTAAGATAGAGAAAGAGAGACACAGAGAGACAGGGAGAAACAGAGTGAAAGAAAGAGAGAAAGAGAGTATGAAAGAGAGAGAGAGAGAGAAAAGAAAGAAAGAGAGACAGAGAGATAGGAAGAAACAGAGAGACAGAAAGAGAGAAAGAGAGAGACAGAAAGAGATAGACAGAAGGAGAGAGAGAGAACGACGAATAGAAGCTGTTTAAAACCAAGTAACCCAAAACTAGTAAAAAGCTGATGTTGATCTTTAGTATCCCACTCTTACGTAGTTCTTGTAATGCTTCATTGCCATATGGAGTCTTTCCAGTGAGTATTGTACAATCAAAAGTTCGTCCGAATAACAGTCCAGCTGATGATGTAACCAGCGCAGGTGGACTGGACATTTCTACATAAGACGGTGGGCAAAAAGTTCATATACGTCATTTATTTGTTCAACTCTTTACTGAACACAAAGAAACATTTGAGTCGAGTGCGGGAATTTCCGCTGAAGCCGTGTTCAAAATAAAGTGACGTTAGCCAAATTATTAGTTCGTTATATGTTGAAAAATTGTAACGGTCAAACCAGAGTTTTCGACGTGTGGCTATTAATTAATTGTTTTTCCCTTAAAGATTTACTTAACGTAGTGAATTTCTAGAAATATATTTACGGCCTTTTCCAAAATACCAGTTCACCCAATGTTTACTTACCCAAGAAGAGTTTGCAAGCTCATAGGAGGAATTGTAACTAGCACTATACCAATAGAAAAAAGGGATAACTTTTTAAAAACAAAGCTTGTAATTAGGGAAAGAACTGCTAATTACTGTCATTTATCTGAAAATGGCAGGGTTTTTAGCACATTCTGACATATAAAACAAAATTAA
This sequence comes from Biomphalaria pfeifferi, assembly GCA_030265305.1. Lineage (NCBI taxonomy): Eukaryota > Metazoa > Mollusca > Gastropoda > Planorbidae > Biomphalaria > Biomphalaria pfeifferi. The sequence goes on from JASAOG010000195.1 coordinate 32,332, forward strand.
TTAATTAGTACTAATTGATTAAATAATTGGTTAAATTTTGGATTGATTCGTATATAATCATCGACTATGAATAATTATTCAAAATTTCAACTTGATCCTAGAATGAGAAGTGGGAGAAAAAACGTATCAAAACGTAATAAGGGGATTAAATCCATATACACATTTCTCATTAAGTAGCATTTATTTCCCTTAATTCGATATTAAATAAAATAATTAATTACCACATTAATTAACTAATCGGTGCATTTTTAATTGATTAATGTCTTGTCAGGTACAGTGAATAAGTGTGCAAAGTTATAACTTGATCCGAGAATGGGAATTTGGAGAAAAAACATGTTCAAACTTTTTATCAGACAGACAGAGTGAGTTGATATAAACTTTGCACGCAAATAAATCCCAATAAACAAGGATGTAATGACACGGGCTGTGTTTAATTACCTAAGCCTAGGTCACCTGCTCCCAACCCCATGAAGGGTGGCCCCAAGAAACTAGTAAGTACAAAAGTCCTCAGGGCTAAATTTGAAAGTCAACCACTTTCATCAGTTGACAAGTTGAATAGATTGCTTTAATTCAACTTAGTATCATTGCGTCATGAAGTTACATATTGACCTGAACATTGCAATGGATATCTTTATACTCTAGCAACTATTCCCTAAGTACTTTCCCTCTTTGTCTCACTTTCTCTCTCTCTCTGTCTCTCTCCCCTCCCCGTCCCATCTTCTCGCCCTCTCCTCCTTTAATTTTACTCCCTCTCTTTCCTTGTTTCCTTCTCCCTCTTTTGTCTCTCTCAATTTCATTCTACTATTTCTAGTTTTCTCTCTATTTATAGCTTTCTCTCTCTCTCTCTCTCTCTCCTTTCTCTTTCTTCTCCTTTCTCTCCCTCTCTTCTCCTTTCTCTCCCTCTCTTCTCCTTTCTCTCTCTCTTTTCTCTCTCTGTTCCTGTTCTATTTTTTATTCCTTTTCTTATCAAATTCCTGTCAGGTTTAAGAAACAAATTGGATGAAATCGGCAATCATGCATCTTTAACGTGCCTCGTTTTGGAGGATGGTATTCCGTGGAGGTTTTATTTTGTGGTTGTTGTTCTCTAGGGCTTATGCAATTACTTGGATGGCCGCCAGAGCCGTCAGCGTTGTCTGTTACGACATTATAACGAGATACGTCTCTGATACTTAGCAGCAGACGCGGGTGCAGGGACACGAGAGGAGGCGAGACAGGATTTTCTGGACTTCTTACAAAGCTTATATTAAGTCAATCTGTCTGTCTGTCTGGTAAAACTTTTGTTCACGTTATTGCTTCCACGCCCATTCTATGAGCAGGATGAAATTTTAATCATTATTTATTGTACATTACAAAAAATGAATCAATTAAAAATTAAACACTTAATTAATTATTGGTAATTAATCATGTTGTTAGATATTGAATAAGGGAAATAACGTCTACATTGTTAAGAGATATAGTCGGAAGTGCGGAGTTCTTTCCCTTACATAAGCTTTGTATTTTTAAATAGGATTTTAAAAAAAATTATGTTGCTTGTTTTTCCGTTTCAAAGAAAGCTTTTAGCAATAAGCAGGTTATGAGACTCGAAACAGTAGCCAACCCAGTTGAATCAGACTCAGCCTACTTGTGTGTCCAATGTAATCGACTTATCAGTACCAGCATTGGACGCCACATGCATTTTTCATAGTAATATTCTTTATGTCCTAGGAAAAAAAAGATTGTCCTCATCTTTATGTCCAAGGAAAATAAGATTGTCCTCATCTCTATGTCCAAGGAAAATAACATTGTCTTCATCTTTACGTCCTTGGAAAATAAGATTGTCCTCATCTTTATGTCCTTGGAAAAAAGTTTGTCCTCATCCTTATGTCCTAGGATAATAAGATTGTCCTCATCTTTTTGTCCTAGGAAAATAAGATTATCTTTATCTTTATGTTCTATCAAAGTAAGATTGTCCTCATCTTTATGTCCTAGGATAATAAGATTATCCTTATCTTTATGTCCTAGGAAAATAATATTGTCCTCATCTTTATGTCCTAGGAAAATAAGATTGTCCTCATCTTTATGTCCTAGGAAAATAAGTTTGTCTTCATCTTTATGTCCTAGGAAAATAAGATTGTCCTCACCCTAACCCAAGTACGAAAAAGAAGCAGCTGGCCATAGAGCAATAGCAAGAAACACTCAACTGAAACATTTGTTTCATCCTTGGCCGCCTTCAGATGTGAAACATCTACGTCTAATCTCGTAGAGAATTTCCTTGTGTGGTTCTAGAGCCCAGTTTTGGAGAGGCATACGTCAATAGGAATAGTACAAAGACTTCCCATAAAGTCTTTTTATGAATCATTCTAAACTGGGCTTTGATCCCCTGTATACAACAACCAAGTCAATCTGTTTCCCTCCCACCCTCCTACAACATCCCCCCCCCCCACACCTATACTCCCTTCTCTCCTTTCTCTGTAGTCAGATGTGTGTGTGTGTGGTCGAAACATGTCTTATGAGATTTGTACCTTTCTTAAAAAAACAACTTTGTCCGAGCATCAAAGGTTGTCTTGACCCTAGTGGCCAGACACTACTGGGACAGAATACTAAATCACACCGGACCTTTCTCCCCACAGTCCATGTCCAGTAATCCCCCATCCCCCCCCCCCCCCCCCAAGCACAGTGACCAGCTTGGAGCTTTCTCGAAACTAGAAATATTTGGATTTTTTGTTTCTTCTGTCTTTGTCGAGATTTACAGAAAGGCTAAAATACAAAAGGGATTTGGTAAGCGCTCTGGGATTATAGAAATTAAGAATAGTTACCTCCCCCCCTACCAAAAAACAAACAAACTAAGAATATATCATACAGATTCTAATTCATTTGTCTATAGCCCTATACAATAGAAAAAAGTCAAATCGGACTTCAACGTCAAATCACTTGCGCATAAAAAATTATATTTTTAGCAGTCAGTGTTAAATTTAGACCAGGGAAGCCTTAAAAAAATATTTGGTTTACACCTTTCAGCTAAAAATAGTACAATAGTTATTGCGAATATGTGTTTCTGAGATGTGACCTAGTGCTTAGGGCTAAAGATGAACTAGGTCATGACAGGTCGTTAGGTAACAGTGGTACTACATTTGTCTTGCGGTGTGACTTGGGCCTAATTTATGTAGGGCATTGTGTCTTGATAACTCAAACAATGCGAGTTGAATTTCCCAGACTATTTTTTCTTAATCACAAATGGTTGTAAGCACAAACACCCTCCCCCCTAACTTTGATAGTTAGTTCGATCAGATCAACAGTCCACAACTGTAGAGAGGTATTTTGACTAAACCCACACTCCGCATCTGTGACATAAACCACACAAATTTAAAATAAAGTTCGTCAGCTAGATGTAGCGGTATTGTTGCTTAAGCTTGTATTTGTTTACTTTGTCAGTCGGTCTCGTAAAAAGTTAGTATAGGTTTTTTCTCACACAATCCCGTATCAATCTGAAATTTCGCACAATTATTTGTTTTACCTGACAACACAAGAATCAATAAAAAAAATAATTAACCAATTAGTTAATTAACTATTGGTAATTAATTATTTTGTCTGGTATCTTGAAGAAGGGAAAGAAATTGTAATTGACTGAAGTGGTGGTATAAACTGAATTAGTCCCCTTTATAGGTCGTCGACTCGGTCTTAGTGAACACAACATGAAAAATAGGACGAGACTATAGAAGCTATAGAAGAGGTGAAGCCCGGGGCCCCCAAATGATTGCAAATTCCTAGCTACGCCACTGCCATCTCTTTCTCTCTCCCCATCTCTCCATTTCTATCTCCCAATCTCTCTCCATTTCTCTCTCACTCTCTCTCTCTCTCCTCTTCACATGTCCTACTCTATCTTTCTAACTTAATTGATAAAACCCTCTAGCTTTATTTCTTCTCCCTCTCTTTCTATCTCTCTCTCTCTCTGTTACTCTTTTTTTTCAGCTACTTTCTCTCTCACTCTCTCCTCTTCACATGTCCTACTCTATCTTTCTAACTTAATTGATAAAACCCTCTAGCTTTATTTCTTCTCTCTCTCTGTTACTCATTTTTTTTCAGCTACTTTCTGTCTATCCATCTGCCAAACTAATTTCTACCATTCTTCCCCCATCTATTCAACCACTTCCTCTTAATCACGTGACAATGGATCCGTCTCTCTAGCCAGATTGACCAGCTGCTGGACGACTGACCACGTAACTCTACACACAATCCATTAACTTCTCTTGTTCTGTGAACGCTGGGTATCCAAGGGGCCCTACTCTATGAAATGATGTCCGTCAGCAGTCGGACGTAAAGTCACGTGGGCCTGGGGAGGAGTTAGATGGACAATGAGTCCAAGTCTCAAGCCTCTCGTCAAATAAAACTTATTTCGGGTTTCATAACGAATCTAGAATCCAGCTTTTTATAGAACAAGTTCCCATAAATCATTTTGTACCTATATTTAGCACAGGAAGAATGTCAAAGTGCAATCGCTACTTAAATGTTTTTTGTTGTTGTTTATTTATTGTTGTTTTTTTGTCTAGGCCTGTATTTTAATGTTGGATTATTTGTTGTTGTTACTATTAGCGCTGGAGATATCTAAGATTGATATCGTGTAAAGAGGTATTACATAATAACTTTAAAAAAAAAACTCAAAAAATTATATATTTTTATCAAGTTATTGATCCAGACATTTATTGCTGCTGAGCGGTCAGAGAAGTAATAGTCTGACAGAGATATGTCTGCGGAGAAAGATGAAGATACATGACCCTCGGTCACCTTTGGGCATTGGGTCACTTCCTGTTTCTCTTGTAACATTGACCATAGGTCATAGTGCAACGCTCCGATGCCGTATCGGCGCAATGGGCGTTAAAAACATATCAGCTGTAAATCTGGGGAACGCAGAAGTGTACTCTTAAAGGCCTCACTCTGGAAATTTGAATGTTGTGTGTTTGAGATTATCATTTGATAAGTGTCGGCTTTGTATGTGAAGTTATTATTATTGTTTTGTTTAAATACTTCTTATATCTTATCTTATATAATACAGACGTTACTTCAAAAAAGAAGATGATTACGTCAAAGGTTAATGTTCATAACATTGTTCAATGTCCGTGTATTGTATTTCATTCTACAATCAATCAGTTAAGGTTTTTCTCTAATTAACATACTCGTCTTTATTAACAAATGGATATGACTAATAAGTAACATCGTTCTTAGAACAGGGGCGTAGCAAGGAATTTTCCATCGTTTGGGGGCTCTGAGGGGGCTTAACTTCTTTGGGGGCCCCTGCACGTTGTGTAATATTTAGTTTTTAGTGTGGAAAAAACACATTTGGGGGCCCCCCCGTAAGTGGAGGCCAGGGGGTGGGGGTTAAAATTCTCCCCTCTCCGCCCCCACCCTAGCTACGACTCTGTCTTAGAACATAATCCTGTAAGTTATAATTACTTTCTATCTTTTTTCACATCATTCGTTCTCTAGCGTTTCATTGCTTTTAATTTCCGGTCTTACTCAATTTTTGAATACTAATTGCTTTCTTTTGCTGTTTTTTATATTTATTATAGTTAAATGTCATCGTGCCCGATAGAAACAGGTTATCTGTGCCGATAGAAAGTTAACTATGCCGATAGAGACAAGTTGTGTCTTCCGAGATGCTGCTTTAGTTACCCTGTTTTATATCTAGGTTATATGCCTAACTAATGGTCTGACCGACTTGCCTTTGAAAATGTCAAGAAGTCAGTCTGTCAGTTTCTCCAGACCATCATGCGCTAACGAACACATCTGATCCGATTAGAACTAGCCAATTGTCGAAATGTCATCGTGACTGAGGGTCAAGTATCTTGACCTTCGCTCCCCACCGCTCTAGATTTTTTCCTCCTTTGTTTCCCTACGACATCAAAAAAAAAAAAAAGGTCCCAATACCTCCATGTTGTCCACGTGACCATGTGTCAGAATTATTTTTAGAACTTACAACGTAAGAAATAGAAAAACAAAATGAAGAAAGAGGGAGGGAGGGGGAGGAGGGCTTTGAAATCGTTGAGGGGGGAAGTAACATAAAGTTAATGGTGAGCTGCCTGGTCGTGTGGTATGTGGATTGTCTTTTCAATGTTCCTGGATTCGAATCGCGCAACCCCCCCCCCCCCCCTTTTGCCGTCCTGCGGAAGGTTTGGGCTAGGATCTTCAAATCTAAGATTAGATAAAATAAGATAAAATAAGATAAGATAATTTTTATTTATCCAATCAAATGGAAATTTAGTTTGACTACAATTGACAACCTCAGCGTAACTACTGTACTGTACTGTACTGTACAATATAGATGAAAAATACGTTAGCTGTATCAACACATGTCGACAAGTTAGACCATAAATAATAGTGTAAAATTAGAACTTGGGTAAGCTACATCACAGTTGTTAATTCACGAGCAGATTGTGTGTCTAGCACAACGACCCACTTGCTGTAAACGAGAGTTGGCATGTAGGTACCAGACTGCTTGTAAACAACTAAACCGCTGTAGGCGTATTATATTTTAACTTATAAAACGTGAAATAACACGAGTAACTTCTTTGTGAACAGAACTAAATAAAACTTTTATTACAATGTAGACAAAATCAATTTGAGTTGTTTTTTTTTTTTTTTATTTCAGTCAAGTGTTTTATTTTACTCCAATGTAGAGCCAAATTAAAAAGTTTATTTCATTTTTAACTTTCAAAAATTTTGGCTGTCAAACTGGCATTTTTTCCCCGTATAGCCAACGAGCTAGTGATTATACATCAACAGCTAATTTACGTTAGAGCCGTTTTTGATATCAGCGCCCAGGTTCCGCCCTCCTTAATGTTAAAACTTGTAAAAATACACAAAAATTTCATAAAAATGTTTTTGTGGTTGAAAGCAGAAAAGGGAAACAACTCTGGCTTGAAATTGGAAAAAGAGATAATGTCATTCCTACTAAAAATTTCAGTTACATAATCTTTTTTAAACTAAATCAGTAACGTGGCCACACCTTTGCTGGAACAGCTTCCGATTACTTATAAATTTAATGGATCTCTCATTGTTCAGGTTCACACTACACTTGAATCTTAGTGTAAATATTGTGTTGGCCTCCTTCACTAGTAGATAGACAATGGTGCATCTCGTATAACACCCTTACAGGTGACTGTAGAGCTCTAAATAAATAGAGCGGATGTATCATACGGATTAAACAACAATATCCTGAACCTCCGTTTAGAATGGATTCTTTCTTGGCCCGAACAGAGAGAGGCTTCTATATCTGCCTCTGTGAAAACACTCTCCACATTATGGAGAATAGCTTTCTGATATATAGACTCTCTTGTCAAGACTCTCCGGTATAATTCTTGGGTGTTGACTAACCCAGGATCACTGGGAAACCCAGACAAGAATCGTTATCAGGATCCTGGTCCTATAGTAATAAAAGAAAAGGCCCTATTTAATTGTTCGCTGGAATATGAGATGTCTTATCTTATCTTATATAATACAGAAGTTACTTCAAAAAAGAAGATGATTACATCCTACGCGTCATGCATTTAGTCATGCATATTAACCAATGGCTTAAATTCTGCCAAGTCACTGGTTTTTCTGGCTAGCTCAGGCAACCCATTCCATGCTCTAATAGCACTAGGGAAGAAGGAGTATTTGTACAAATTTGTCCTAGCATAGGGGACAAGGAATGTGCCTTTATTTTATTATCTTTCAGAGTATTTTTATTCAGTTTTGTTTTTGTATTTGAAGATTATGGTTCAGTGTTTTATGTAAAATTGCTACTTTACTTTTGAGTCTTCTGCCCTGAAGGCTTTCTAAATTTAGTGATTTTACTAATGGTGTTACTCTAGTCAAATGTGAATATTCGTTTGTTATGAATCTCACTGCTCTATTTTGTGTCTGCTCTAGTTTCTTAATCTTTTCTTGAGTTGAGGGGTCCCAAACGGTGGATGCATATTCTATTATTGGCCTAACCAAGGTTAAATAACATTTTAGTTTTATGTTCTTATTTGATTTATAGAAATTTCTTTTAATAAACCCTAATGCTTTGTTGGATTTTTTGTAGTTTCATCAATATGTGGATTCCATGACAGTTTTTCATTTATTATAACACCTAGGTATTTTGCGTTTTTAGTCTGTGTTACTGGTTTGCCATGAATAAGATAAGTGGAATTAATTTGTTTTAGTTTTTTTGTTACTCTTAACAACTGACATTTTTCTGGGTGGAAAGACATGCTCCAATTTGATTCCCACTTCTGTAATTCATCTAATTCTCTTTGTAAAATATCTGTGTCTTGTGTTGTTTTTATTTTTCTATATATTATGCAATCATCTGCAAATAATCTGACTTTTGTTCCTGAACTAATGCAATTTGGTAAATCATTTATGTAAATTAAAAATAGTAGTGGACCCAAGAGGTACACCTGAGTTTACTGTTATTGGTGTTGATTTAGAGCCATTTATTATTACAGTTTGTTCTCTCCCTATCAGAAAATCTTTAATCCACTGATGCAGTGAACCATTAATGCCGAAATATTTTAATTTTTTAAGCAAACTATGGTGGTGAACTTTGTCAAAAGCCTTGGAAAAATCTAGTAAAATAGCATCTATTTGTTCACTATTATCTAAACCTTTTGAAAAATCGTCAATTAGTCCTATTAGTTGTGTTTCACATGATCTATATTTCTAAAGCCATGTTGGTATGGGGTGATAACATTATGTTTGTCTAAGTGGTTTATGATGTTGCTACATATTATGTGTTCTAGGATTTTACATGTGATGCTGGTAAGTGATACTGGTCTGTAGTTTCCTGGATCAGATTTTTCTCCTTTTTTAAATAGGGGGGGGGGTGACATTAGCTTCTTTCCAGTCCTTTGGTACTCTGCCCTGGTTAAGCGATGCCTGAAAGAGTATTTTGAACACTGGGGCAAGCTCATTGCTTAGTTCTTTGAGTAATCTAGCTGGAATACCATCAGGTCCAGATGCTTTATTTGGTTTGATGTTGGATAATAGTTTTTGAATTCCATTTTCTTGTACTACTAAATCTTCTATGTTGTCTACTTGGTTCAAATTAAGAAATATGTCTTTGTCTCCTGGGGCTGAGAATGCTGATGCAAAGTATTTGTTTAGGATGTTTGCTTTAGTTTCATTGTCATTATATATTATGTTATGTTCATGTTTTAATGGCGCTATGCCTGTTGTTTCCATTTTCTTAGACTTAATGTATGACCATAGGTTTTTGTTGTTATCTTTCGATATTACATTGTCATGTCAGTCATTCTTACGGACATTCCTTGAGTAGTAGGCAGGGGCGTTTCTAAGAATTAAGAAGCAATAATTGAATGGAAGTATACTGCCACAAGAAAGTTGTGTTTCATTGCAGATGATGGTTAATACAGATAATAACAGCAATACTAGCAATTCTTTTGGAGGCGTAAGGGCGATTGGTCAACGAACTACAAGGATGGTCTTAGCGCTAATCATCACAGTGGAGTGTTAAGGAGTGAGTGTTTGTTTCTAAGGTGATTATGAAGAAAGGGAGTATTCATTGTTAGTTGTAAAGCGGGAGCATTAATTTAGTATTAGTCATGCAGAATGATGCAAGATACGCGGCACTGTGTTAAGTAATCCTACGCTAGACGACTCCAGAGTGCCAAAGTGTAAAGACGTGTTTGATAGTGAGTTAGGTTTTGTTCAAAATACCTGTTTATATTGTTACTAATATCTACTATATTTATTTCCTTTCATCTCAAGTTGATTTGTCTATATTGTAATAAAAGTATTAGTTTTGTTCACAAAGAATTATTTTCAAGTTTTATAAGTTAAATACGCCTACAGCGGTCTAGTTGTCTACCAACAGTTTGGTATTATAAGTCAACGACCGTCTACAACATATTGGTATCAGAAGTGGGATTTTCAAAAGCTGTAGTAGGTTTACAAATCCGCAATACAAGTGAATGAAGACATAGTTGGGACGTCTATTTATCATGTAACTCACGCTAGTGTGCAAAAGTACACAGTGAGAACTCAAAGAGTAAACATTATAGCACTGGGTCGTTCAAGTTGCAAAAGACTTTGAACTTTGAACTTCTTTGGACTTCGTTGAACTTTTAGCTACTTTGATTTGTTGCATTTTTTTTTTTTGTTTGTTTAAACTAGTTATGTAGTTCCAAGCATTTTTTAGTGGAGCATGTCTGGACTTCAAAATGTGCAAAGCATACGACCGCACAAGCCTCAAGGCTGAAGGGGCCTAAATATGTATTATTATTTAAATACAATCTTGAGGTTCAGAATAAAGAAAATCGCTGGAAGGCTGGCATAACCCAAAAGCGCTTCCCACAGACCCATTAGCTGGAAAGGTGAACACTATCGAAGCTTTCATTTCGTAAAAAAATGGATTTCAATTTACAAAGGCCACCAACTCTCCTTAAGCCGGGCCTAAGCAAAATTTACACTTTTCACAGACACACACAAATGATAGCTCGTCACATACAGTACTATAATCTATATTTATCTTATATTATAAAGTAGAATGTGAGGCGTATGTATGTATGTATGTATGTATGTATGTATGTATGTATGTTACTTATAGACATCAAAACTGCTTGACCAATCTTGATAAAACTAGGCAGGAATGTTCCTTGGGTACTAACTTAGACCGTAGTGTATGTATTGTAGTCCTAAAACAAACTTAAGAAAAAAAAAAAAAAGTTGTCCGACTCTATTACAGCTATAGTATTTTATGGATCTAGGCAATGGTTAACAATGTTGACATGAGAAAAGATCGAAAGGATTTAGACCTAGATCTAATTTTAAGAAATACACTTTGCGCACATAGTTTTTTACTTTGACACATGAAAATACAAAAAAAAGATCCATTGATTTCATTATATAATAAAATTAGCCTTCAATTTTGTGTTTCAAAAGCATTTTTTACATAAATTAGTTCCTGATATCTGTGACTACAGATTTTCTGGCGAACATTCTTTCATTAGACATTACCAATTGGTTACACATTAACACATCTCTCTACTGAGTCTATTCCTAGGTCTAGGTCTAAAACTCTTATTGAACTCTAAGATGATAAAACTTCTTTCGCAAAGATAGTTTTGTGCTTTAACACATAAACATACTAATTATTGTCCATTCATTTGATATTTTAATCAATTTAACATTCAAATTTGTTTTTCAAAAGCATTTTTAATACATTCGTTCACTGTTCGCTAAAGTTGCGTAGCCGTGTTGAGATAGGCCTATATTCATTCATGAAAAAAGGTCACGCATGCGTAACACAGAATGAACTCTATAAATGCCCATTTTTAACTCTAGATTAGTGTAGATTTAGATCTATGTCTACCTCAAGATCTACTTTATACTTTAACACATGAACATACAAAATGAAGTCTATTCATCTCAAATTTTAATCAAATATATGTAGGCCTACAAGCAAATGTTTTAATTTGAACAAATGGATTTAAGCCTTAGCTATTTTTATTTGATAGCTTCATTCACACTATTTTTACATTGACACATTCGCTTTACTTATTTGATTATTATTTCGTTTAATTGTGACTATATCGACAGTAATGCGCAAATAAGGACCCGCGGGTCGCAGGTAACATATGTCTACTAACCAATATAAGTAAAAAAAAAAAAAAAGATAGAGCATAAACACACACACACACAGACGTACACATAGACACAATATTTTTTTTACAAAGCTTCTATCTACTCAGTCTGTCTGTCTGTCTGGTAAAAAGTTTGTGCACGTTATTTCTCCCACACCCAATCTCGGATCAAGTTGAAATTTTGCAAATTTATTTCTTATAACTTACAGAACAAATTTCAATTGTAAAAAAATAACCACTACGTTATTTAACTATTGATTATTAATAATTTTGTTTGGGATCGGACAAGGCAAAGACATTGTGCTTTTCAGATGTGGTGGTATAGCTGAGATAGCCCCGTACAATTTTTTAACTCTTTCTCTCCTAATTGACGATACCATCATTGATTCGACCTCTTTAAATTAAATTAATGTTTAATTTTATAGACTTGACTTTGTGTGTGTTATACAAAAAGAGGATGAATTTCCCATTTAATTCTATACCAAATACCACATTTTCTGATAACAAACAAGAAAGCTATTGAAGCCCAATCCTAACAGGGGGAGTGAACTAGTCATCAGCGAAATGAAGAATTCCTTCGAAACGTGGACAACTAAAAAAAAGGAGAGAAAGAGTTAATGCTTATAAAAAGCGATCACGGTGACATTCAGGATTACCCCCTTTTTCCCCCCCCCCCCTTTCCCAACTGGTCCAGCAGACACGTGGATAGGATCATAGCACATCGAGCAAGCAAAAAGCATGAAATTCCGCGAAACAAAACAAAAAAAATGGTAAAAATATTTCTAATCGCACAGATTTATTATTGTAAGTCTAGATCTATTAGGCTACCAATCTAATCACATGACTGATCCAAACTGATTGATACAATTACATTTAATATAAGCTTTCTTGTTTTCTTTTTATTTATCTTTTTTATTATTTTTTTTTTCTGTGTCTTCCTGATATTTCAATGAGCCATCCATTTCACCCATTAAAAATCATTCATCCGTGAAATCCGCCATTCTAACAAACGAAACAGACAAAAATGAAGATGTTTTGGAGCGTTTACTAGATATAGGTAAGTGTCATTACTCGTACTTTTCAAGGGATATGAATCGAGTGGTTCAGGGCGTTGGTTCAATACACTGAAGGGGATTAGGGAGACATCAAAATCGTCATCAAAATGTCCTCATCAATCTGTGCCCCCATTCCCACCTGACGCCACAGTATTAAGCTAAAGGTTATTGTGACATTCCTAGCGGTTATTTTAATGCATCACGTGACGTAATTGAACAACTTTTGATAATGCTGCATTGAACAAAGACACTCGTACACCTTCACACACACACATTTAAAAACACTTTCGCAAACACAAAAATTCCACACACAATTACACAGACTTTCACACAGAATTACACACACTTTTACATACAATTACACACACTTTCGAATATAATTACACACATTTTCACATACAATTACACACACTTTCACACACAATTACACACAATTACACATACTTCCATACACAATTACATACACTTTTACACACAATTCCACACAATTGTACACACTTTCAAACATACTTTCACACACAATTACACACTTTTACACACACTTCACACACAATTACACACACTTTCACACACAATTATACACCCGTTAAAACACAACTACACACACTTTCACACAATTACACACACTTCCACAAACAATTATACACACTTTCATACAATTACACACACTTCCACAAACAATTATACACACTTTCACACACAATTACACACACTTCCACACATAATTACACACATTTACACACACTCGCCTAATTTGAAATAGATTTTTGGATCTCAGGAAAGCTTTTAAAACCTGAATATTAGCTGCAGTACAAGCGTGACCAATGAAACAAAACCCACGCTTGGATGTGTGTGACAGCGTGTGACTGTGTGTGTGTGTCTTAACGCTTATCATATGACTAACTAATATCACAGGGATATCGCATTACCTTTATTACAAAGGTTGTAAACAATGGAGCAAGAAGGAAGTTTTTGTTTCGCTTGTAAATGCTACAGAGGGATGCCCACGATTTGATTCAAAGAACACTCTTCTTAGAGATCGGGTGGCGTGGTGGCCAAGTTGTAAAGCGCTTGGCCTCCGAACCGAGGGGCCTCTGGTTCGAATCTCGGGACTGGATTTTTAATTTTTTTTTTAGGGCACCCCTGAGTCCAACCAAATGTGTGGAAATGTAACGGTGGTTGGTCGTTGTGTTTTTCACCTGACACTCTCGTTAAACGTCGGCCAGAAGACTAATCAACTTATTGGTTGACTAACCAATGAACTAATTTATTTCTATCCAGTGCTACAGAGGATTAGCCTGGAAAAAAAAATATTTACAATCGATGTGACTTTAATTCACGCTATCACTAACATCCGTTTGCCATATTGGTTTTCTCAGAAAGACGTATCGATTGCGGAGGTTTATGAAGGGTAGACAAACGAATTTATAGCAACACGATGCATGATATTTTTAATGAGTAGTTTCCCTTGATATCCGTATGTTGGAAGCACGAAACATGTAAGACACTGATTTCTGATTTGCAGACAGTCCAATGCATGTACTAATACTAATGTCTTTTATGTCAGAAATATAATTGGATAAAGATAAATACACGACAGAATGAATAAGTAATATCTAAGATTTGGATGCATTAACATTTGTCAAATCTCTTTGTGTGAGCCTGTTTTTTTCTTCTCTTTTTACTGGTCTCTGTGGGTCCTTATTGGTCCTATTCCCGGGTTTATAGAGCCCTTTCTGGCCATAGTTGCCATCCCACTAGTAAATTTCAGTTTTATTATTTTATTTTATTTTATTATTTTTTAAATCTCTTTTGTAGTTTCAATCTGTTCAGTAATGATTTGAACAGTGAAAGTTTATCTTAATTCGCTTTGACTCTCATTTTAGATTTAGTTTTCGTTCTTTTACTATTTCTATTTTTACTATTTCTATTTTTACTATTTCTATTTTTACTATTTCTATTTTTACTATTTATATTTTTACTATTTCTATTTTTACTATTTATATTTTTGCTATTTCTATTTTTACTATTTCTATTTTTACTATTTATATTTTTACTATTTCTATTTTTACTATTTATATTTTTGCTATTTCTATTTTTACTATTTCTATTTTTACTATTTTTATTTTTACTATTTATATTTTTACTATTTCTATTTTTACTATTTCTATTTTTGCTATTTCTATTTTTACTATTTATATTTTTACTATTTCTATTTTTACTATTTATATTTTTGCTATTTCTATTTTTACTATTTATATTTTTACTATTTCTATTTTTACTATTTATATTTTTACTATTTCTATTTTTACTATTTATATTTTTACTATTTATATTTTTACTATTTCTATTTTTACTATTTCTATTTTTGCTATTTCTATTTTTACTATTTATATTTTTACTATTTCTATTTTTACTATTTATATTTTTGCTATTTCTATTTTTACTATTTCTATTTTTACTATTTCTATTTTTACTATTTCTATTTTTACTATTTCTATTTTTGCTATTTCTATTTTTACTATTTATATTTTTGCTATTTCTATTTTTGCTATTTCTATTTTTACTTTTTCTATTTTTGCTATTTCTATTTTTACTATTTCTATTTTTACTATTTCTATTTTTACTATTTCTATTTTTACTATTTCTATTTTTACTATTTATATTTTGCTATTTCTATTTTTACTATTTATATTTTTACTATTTCTATTTTTACTATTTATATTTTTGCTATTTCTATTTTTACTATTTATATTTTTACTATTTCTATTTTTACTATTTATATTTTTGCTATTTCTATTTTTACTATTTATATTTTTGCTATTTCTATTTTTACTATTTATATTTTTACTATTTCTATTTTTACTATTTATATTTTTGCTATTTCTATTTTTACTATTTATATTTTTGCTATTTCTATTTTTGCTATTTCTATTTTTACTTTTTCTATTTTTGCTATTTCTATTTTTACTATTTATATTTTTACTATTTATATTTTTACTATTTCTTTGTAATTTTGTTTCTTCAATTATTATTATTGTTTCTATTTTTATTACACTTAAGTAAATTTTTAATTTACGTTAACAATTTTTTCCATTACTATTTCTTGTATCTCTATTATCTCTATTACTAACTACACTTTTTGTTATGTAGGCCTAAGCCCTTTCATACCTTGCACGATAAATTGCGATCTATGAGGCAGATGATGTAAAGGCCGTCTGTTCCTATGGCCGACAGTCGAGAGAGTCCCAGTCTTATGTCTCCATTTATTGACAAGCACCCATTACAGTTGGGTGGACTCAGAATGGTCCTAAAAATACCTAAATTTAAAATCACTGTCATCATGAGATTCGAACCTGATACACTCCGGTTCTACTATGCTATGCTGCCTGGTCGTGCAGTTTGCGCGCTTTACTGTCGTTCAGATTTATCGATGGTCCAGGGTTCAAACCCTGCCCGCTCCCATCCCCCGTCGTCCTGTGGGAGGTTTGGACTAGGAAGTAATTATCTTCAACTCTGAAGGAACATCCGAAACATGTCAAACATACTAACAAACAACAAAACTGGCCGAAGATAGCAGCATGATAGCAGTATTGATTTGTTGAGTTCCGAGCCAATCAATCATGTTTTGAGTCTCCACCGAAAATTTAAATTAAGGATCTATGAAGATCTAGATGTGAAATGTTGAAATCATCGTCATCGTCATCTGTCCCGTAACTTTCGTCGTAGGGGTGCTGTGACAGTTCGCGTAACCAAATCCTTCCACTTTTCCAGTCAGCAGTTGTTCGTAGCAGGACATCAAGGGAGAGGCCGGTCCATTCTTGTACGTTGTCCAGCCAGATTTTCTTTGGACGACCCTTTCTTCATGTTTCCTCCACTGTACCTTGAAGTATGACTTTAGACAGTGAGTCATGTCTTGCAATATAACCTAACCAGCTCAGCTTAGTGTCTCTTCCCAGTATTGACGTGTTGTTCTCTTTTGCCAGCCAGAGTGTTGACCTGTAACAGTACAAACGCATTTTTTTTCCTGGTTTCTGATACCCAACATTTTTCTGTAGCATTTACTTTCAAAGGCTTGGATTCTTTTTTCAGCTCAGCGTCCAGTGCCCTTTGTAGAATGTAGAAATAACTATCATTAATATATATATAACCGAGTGTAGAATATAAGTTAAATTCAAAGGTTAAAAGTTAAGGGTTGAAAGTCTAAGGTTAAAAGCTAAAGGTTAAAAGTCTAAGGGTTAAAAGTCTATGGTCTCACGAGACTTTACATTTCTCTACCTGCAGCAACCATCTCCAGGACATTGCAAACACTGCATGCTCACGAGTGTGACGGCGGCACCATGGTAGTGACGTGCCCCCCGGAAACCCTCATCAATATCCAGTACGCCAAGTACGGGCGCTCCGTGCCTAGTTCTGTCATGTGCTCTGCGCCCAGCACGGAGCCCGCACCCGAGGGCGCCTTCTCGGAACAGAACTCCGACCTTGTGGAGGATACGAACTGCATTGCCGTCAGGTCACTTGAGGTGAGTTCCTCTTTAAATCACGAGCGATTCTCTCCACTCACACACTGTGATACACACACACATGCACTAACAAACACATCTCCAAAACAAGCTTCTTTATTCATTTAAAAAGCGATCTCGGTAACATAGACACAGATACCCCTTTCTCCCCCCCCCCCCCTCTCTTTTTTTTTTACCAACTGGTCCAGACAAGTGATCCTCATAGCGCTTGAGAAAGCTAAAAGCATGAAATTACGATAAACAGAAACAATATTTCTAATTTCACAGAATTGTTATTGTCCAGGTTTATTACAAATTTACATGACTGATCCAAACTAATTCATACAATTAGATTTAATATAAATATTGTATTTTGTAAGTGTTTTTTTCTAGTGTAATTGTCAAAAAGAACCATTAAACAGTCCTAGTAACTATAGCTTGTCTCAATATAACGAGCCAGAGAGTCCTGACATTGACTAATCAAAACTCAATGAATAAATAATATATAATGAAGTATTGAAATCAATTAAGAGCAAAAAAAACAACAAAAGCTGTCGTTAAAGTTACATTTTGTACAGTTACATTTTGTACAGTTACATTTTGTACAGTTACATTTTGTACAGTTACATTTTGTACAGTTACATTCGTTTCTACATTTTGTTACGACTATCTAAATGTATTTTGTTGTAAAAAATAAAATAGTATCCACAGTTCTTTCCCTTATCACGACTACCAGACTGCCCTTTTAATGAAACAAAACAGAAATCTATTTTTTTTTTTTACCCCGGGAAAGAAACTCTCAACCCCAGAGATCAGTTTAAACAACATGCTCTTATTGATTGGACCACCAGACCACATGACCTGCCATTTGAGGGGAACTTATGCGACAAAGTGGCTACTGTCCTTTTCACTCATCTCTCATGATTTATTACTATTAACTATTTAAAAGAAAGTGGTGGACAAGCACCTGCATAACTTTTTGGTCAGGTTTAACGTGTCTTCTTAAAGGTAAAGCACGCTTGTATAACAGAAACAAAATATATTATCAAGTTTTAGCCTGACACATGTACGTAGACATTTTTAAACTTAAGGCCAGAACTACTGTTCGGACAAGTGTGTTAATAGATGGTTAATACAGTGATGGCTATTTGAAGTTAAATTCTTAGTTTATCCTCTCAGGTTTTTTTTTGGTATGGGATATTTTTTTCTTTTCCCTTCAAAAAATGCCCGATTTTTTAAATTTATTTATTAGTGGAATTTGTTATTGATGTGTTGTTTTTTTTAACCTCATGTTTATTTACCGAGTAAAAAATATGCGATCTGTTCTTATTACTTAATTTGGTTTGTGAAGCAAGGGAGACAACTAAAATATTATTTTTATGATATAGCCCATTAGGTTATAGAACATGAATTAGAATTGACCCAAAAAAATATTTATAATTTCTGCTTATATATATATATATATATATATATATATATATATAAGAATTACAAAGTTAATACTGAAATATTCTGAACATTTTTTGAGTATATTTTGCCTAAGCGTTTAAATGTTAAAATTGTCTGTTCTTTAGTACGTCTTAATTTAGAAGAGGATAATTACACCGAAGTTATAGTTTTAAAATACTACTATGCACTCACTAACGGTTCCATCTCTTGATGACCTCAACATACGACATTCTCATACTTCTGAACAGTTGAATCGATTACAACACTCGATAGAGCTTTTCATTAGTACCGGGCTCAAATTCTACACAATTTATTCTTCAAAATGTTGTTTTTTTCCACCTCCCCGAGAATTACGTTGAGTTGAAAGTCCCTAAACAACCAATGTTAGAGTTTGTGTCCAACATGACTAATGGTTGGGACGAAAAAAATAATAGTAATAGCAACAATAAAAATTATAATAATAGCATTAGTAATATTAAGAGACATATTTTCTATCTTCTTACAACGCTTATTTTAACACACTCTGTCTGTCTGTCTGTCTGGTAAAAAGTTTGTTCACGTTATTTCTCCGACACCCAATTTCGGATAAAGCTGAAAATGTGCACAAGAATCATTAAAAATAAACAAATGAGTTAATTAACAAGGTTACAAAGACAGTTTGTGTGGAGACACAAACTCAAAATCGGCCCCCGAAGTGGTCCACCGAGGCAGGTAAAATTGGCAGGTTTCAATATTTTCAGAAAGAACATCAGAATGAAATTCTATCAAAGACAAATGACAGAGAAGAATGGAGAAAAAAGGTTGACTGATCTTGTGTGGTGCCCCAGAGGATGGGTGAAAGTGAATGTGAAGTTGCATGTGAACTTGGCCTAACTAATGTCTTGTAATGAATATATCATCGTCATCACTCCTTTGAGTTCCTCATGGAACATAGGGCCTCGACAAAAACACGCCACTCTCCACGGTCTCTTGCTAGTGTTTTGATGGTTTTACAGCTCTTCCCGGTCTTCTCTGCTTCTTCAAGTGCAATGCGTCGCCATGTTCTTTTTGGTCTTCCTCTGCGTCTTGTTCCCTGGGGGTTCCACTCTAAGGCCTGCCTAGCTCTGTTGCTGGTATCTTTTCTAAGGGTGTGACCAATCCATCTCCACTTCCTCTCTAAGATCTGCACTTCTATATTTTTCTGTCCACTCATCTCCCACAGTTTGGTCTTTTCTACTTTGTCATACCAGTGTATTTTTAGGATATTTCTCAGGCATCTGTTGATGAAGGTTTGTATTTTTTTTTTGTTGTGGCTTCAGTTGTTCTCCATGTTTCAGAAACATACAGTAGGACAACCTTGACATTAGAGTTAAAGTTTCTTAGTTTAGTCTTGTTTGAGATGTGAGGAGATTTCCAGGTTGGTTTTAGCTGTGTAAATGTCTGACGCGCTAGATTTATACGGCGTTTAAGGTCTTCATCTGTTCCACCTGATATACTGACTACACTCCCAAGGTATATACAATTTTCTACTCTGAGAATCCAGTACTATGTCTCCAATTTGTTTATTGTTTACTTTAAGTACTTTAGTGTTTTGGTGGTTTATTTTGAGGCCTACTCTTTTTTCTACTTCGCTTAAAGCTATGACCTTTTCTTGCATATCCTGTAGTCTGTGTGACAATAGGGCTATGTCATCAGCGAATTCCAGATCTTCCAGCTTTTGTGTGAGAGTCCATTAGATTCCTTTTTCTGCGTTAGAGAAGGCTTCTTTTGTGACCCAATCCAATACTAGAAGTAACAGGAGTGGTGAAAGAAGACATCCCTGTTTGACTCCTGTTGTGACTGGAAATTCCTCTGACAGCTTGCCACAGTGGGTTACTTGGCAGGTGAAACCATCATAAAGGTTCTTGATTATGGTTATTATTTTATTGGAGATCCCATAATGTCTCATTACAGTCCATATAGATTCTCTGTCAACACTATCAAAAGCTTTTTCAAAGTCGACAAAAGTTGCATAGAGAGGAGATTGCCACTCGACACATTGTTCTACAATTATTCTGAGTGTAGCTATTTGGTCAGCACAAGATCTCCCTTTTCTGAATCCGGCCTGTTCTTTCCTTAAGTGTTCATCACATGCTCCCTTTATTCTGTTTAGTAGGATTCTGCTGAAAATCTTGCTTGGTACTGAGTACTGACAACAAAGTGATGCCTCGCCATTTCTCACATTGTGATAGATCTCCACTCTTTAATATTTTTATTAGCAAGCCCTTTTTCCACTCACCCGGAGGTGTTTCTGTTAACCAAATTTTGTTGAATAGTTTGTGCATTTGGTCAACTATTTCACTTCCTCCTTCTTTTAGGACTTCGGGTGGTATGTTGTCAATTCCAACCAACAGCTCTAATTGCTCTAATTGTTTTGTAAAGGGACATTCTCTTATTCCTCAAGTAAAAAACATTTCCTTAAAAAAAATAATTCCTTTCGTTGGTGTTTTATCGTCATGATGCAGCGCCAAAGTTCACGCGGTAATATGAAAAACTGCTTATTAATTGTTGTTTTAAATTATGTCCAACTTATAAGCATACTAAATAGATTTTATCTTTTTAAAAGAGAGGTAAACGTTATTTTTGTGTAAATGAATATAACAGAACTTACTAAACTTTGCAAAACAAACGTGAAATGAAAAATTTAATCTAAAACCGTTTTGCATAAATGTGTTTAAAAATTGTGCACCGTCATCCGCCTTACTAAGGGACCGTTCGTGTTTGTTATTATTAATAGTGAATAGTTGTAAAAGTGGTGTACTTTTTATGAAAATCTGCTTGCATACGTGATTTAAAAAATTATATTTTTCGCTTTCAGCAAAGAAAAAAGTAGCCGTTGCATCAGAACTTTGAATGGTCTAAAACAGGGGTGGGCAAATTATGGCCCCCGGGCTACATGCGGCCCGCCAGAGTGTTTTTTAAGTGGCCCGCAAACACCTACAAAATTCAGATGTGCCCACAGATTAAACATATAATAAAGGGAAAAAATAAAATTAAATAATGTTAAGTATCTTCTTATCTCTTATGATGAAGAAGATAAAGAAACATTGTCTCTGCATGTCATTCTAAAAAGTTTAAAGCAAATGAAGATTATGACATTTAGTCATAGACATAAACTCGGCCAGTATTTATTGAATGCTATGAAGGACTGTGTTGAAAGTGTTGAGTTAGCTTGAAACAAGATGGCAAGTGTAACAACTGATTGAGCTCGTGCGGCCCGTGCTTTGACTGAGTAAAACAGCTGTTTTTTTTTAAAATGAATTAAAGAACACTAACCCAACTATAAACTCTACACGGGAAAGTTTGCACAAAACTGCACTGAATATCAAGCATGTTATCGACCCAATTATCAGCGATCTAACTTATCAGAGCTAGGGGACTTAACCACAGGCAGTTCCGAGAAGTACTTGAAGGTGTGGAAACAAAACATTCCGATGTTCGGTACCACAGTGTCCGCTTAGTTAGCGTAGGCAATGTATTGAGAAGAATATAGGATCTCAAGGAAGACATTGTTATGCTCTTTAAGGTACATAGACTGTGACTGTATTGTATTAATATTTCTAATGAATAGTGAAGACAGGCTTCATATTTTTCATTGTGAATATTGAAATGGGTTGCTCGAACATGAAATTTATGTACATCTTTCCAAAGAAAATGTCTCCATTTCTCCTGGCAAGCAAGTGAAAACAGATTTAAAATAATTTTCCTTTGCTGAAAGGTTTCTAGTAAAATGGTTGAAAAGTACAAGACTTGTTGAATTTGCAATGCAAATTTTAAGACATCAAGATCTTGAAACCAGTTCTCTATATCCTCACTTCACCATTTAGTACAGAAGCTGATTCGAAATAACTCAAAGCAAATTACGATCTTCCACGGAGTTTTATCCGTGCCAGAAGCTGTAGTTCCACATTTTAAAAAAGTGATGCTAAATGTTGACGTTGTTTGTGGATCCACATTAATCTTGGACAACCATTTATTTATTTTTTTTGGTTTGAAACAAAAAAAAAAAAAAAAAATAACTATAAGTGTAAGTACAACTCGATGCTGACAGACTGTAATTTGACAGCAGTCACAAGGATAACAACTAGTTAGCTAGTTCCACCACAGTTCCGTTACCTTATGCCCGAGTGTAAAATTAAACATTTTACATTAACTAGAAACTCTGCACGGGGTTATTGTGATGAATTGTTGTGATGTAAAAAGGCAATAACAAAATTTTATAAAATATTCGTAAAATTAGTTTCAGAAATCGCTAAATCTTGTTGTTATTCCTCAATTGCTAGTGTAAAAAAAGTTGTAAATTTTTAATACATGTATATTTTCTAAGTTGTAAATACATATTATATATATATAAATTTAATGCGGCCCTCGATAGGAAAAGGTTGCCCACCCCGGTCTAAAATATTATGATGTCGAATTTTCACAATCTTTTTTAGTTTACGATATCTAAACCGGTCAG
This sequence comes from Biomphalaria pfeifferi, assembly GCA_030265305.1. Classification (NCBI taxonomy): domain Eukaryota; kingdom Metazoa; phylum Mollusca; class Gastropoda; family Planorbidae; genus Biomphalaria; species Biomphalaria pfeifferi. The sequence goes on from JASAOG010000195.1 coordinate 55,418, forward strand.
ACGGACGGACAGACATTCCACGCAAAACTAATAGCGTCTTTCCTCCTTTCCGGGGGCCGCTACAAATGGGGAATTAAGTATTTTGTTTGGTATCTCGAACTAGTTAAAGAAATAGTACATATACCTACAGTGCTTTTTTTGTAAAAAAAAAAAAATATAGGTGCCGGTACTCAGTGATTAAAAGCCGGTACTCAGTAGTTGATTGCCTAACTTTTAACTACTAAAAATTAATAATATACGTTATTTTCAAAAAGGTGCCGGTACGCCGTACAGGTGCGTACCTTCACAAAAAAAAAAGCCCTGCATACATATACATATACCCACAAGCGCACATTTATATATTTACCAATATTTTACCCACAAATTTCTCTTTACCATATCATCCTTTACATTCCTCCCTATTTCTGTATTTTATTTTAATTAATTTTATTATCCATAACAAGCTTACTATACTCCTCCAAAATAATGAGGTTAACATTCCTAAGAGAATTATTACGTGATTTGAGATTTTTTTTTTATTGATCAACCTAAAAATACAACAATAGTAACAGAAACATTATTTAACATCAAAGACATACTACCTAACCATCCTGGCCATTGAATCCATAAAAAGACAGAACGATGATACATTCGTATTTGTGTCTTGTATATGCTCCAAGAAGAAATTATTTACATCGACCAAATAAATGAATGTCAAGTTTAAATAATAAAATAGCTTTTAATTTTTTGAATAATAATCATTTCAAATAAAACAACAACAAAAAAATAAAACGAGTCTACATCTCTCATAGTGCTAGCAGACGTGAGAGTTTGATACAAAAAAAAAAAGGGTTGACTTATGCACATTAGCTCTTAACAACATCTCATCTAAACTACTCTATATATCGTGATTATCGTACAGCTCTAAAGTTTCTGTGGTATAATCACCCTAATGGTCATGCTGTACATTGTTGCGTTTCAGTAGAGATCATGGCTAAACATTGTAGCCTCTTGGCCAGTGAGATAATTCTAGATTTTAGGTCCCGGGAGGATATGATTCTAAATATATAGGTCATATCAGGATCTCCGTATCCTCGCAAAATTCTTTGACTTCCTTATCTTCGAATTTTAAGACAATGAGTTAACAGTTTTTCTATGTTATCTATGAAATAAGAAATGCGTATCTGTACTAAGCTGTAATTCGCATTAGTGATTCGTCAGGGGAAATAATATTAAATCGATCAAGTAATAATTATTTGGGTGCTTTCCCTTTGTTTTTTTTTTAAATACGGATTGAAATAATAAAGAATTATTATTATTTTTTGTTTGTGGTCACTGGCGAGTGTATACTTTGTTTTGGAAGTGGTAAATTCTGGTCACTGGTCAAAGTCAAAACTATACACGTGACAGATTGCATATGTTTTCTCCTAGCCTCCACATGTGGCTCTGAAACTGAGCCCAGCGGAACTTTTTCACTAGCAGGAAATTCAACACAAAAGTACTCTCGACTTCTAAAGAACATGTCACTGATTCCTCATTTATTTGTGAACCAATCTTATCTTTCCCCCTACCTTTTTCTATCGACAGAACATTTTTCAACAGCGATGCGCAGCCTTTTCCGGCCATGGAGCCTTTTCCATTTTCAACACATAAGTTACGTGATGCATCATGAAACTAAATTATCGAGTTCCATAGAACATCATGCATGTGTGCTGACGCTTTTATGGGTCGGATAAGGTCCACGGGCAGTAGTTAGGTCACACATGTTTACACTAAATATAGAACTATGTTTAATCCTAGTAGCTCTTCTTCTTCGTAATTGTGGAGTTTAAGACTCTTGGAACTCTAGGCCTATGGAAACTTGCCCTAAGAGTTAAGACTCTTGAAACTCTAGGTTTGTGGAAACTTGTCCTAAGAGTTAAGACCCTTGAAACTCTAGGCTTATGGAAACTTGCGTAAGAGTTAAGACTCTTGAAACTCTAGGCTTATGGAAACTTGCCCTAAGAGTTAAGACTCTTGGAACTCTAGGTCTATTGAAGCTTGCCCTAAGAGTTGAGCCTAAGACGCTTGAACTCAAGGTCTATTGATGCTTGCCCTAAGAGTTGAGTCTAAGACGCTTGGAACTCTAGCCCTCTGGAAACTTGCTTAAGAGTTGAGTCTAAGACTCTTGGAACTCTTGGTCTATTGAAGCTTGCCCTAAGAGTTGAGTCTTAGACGATTGGAACTCTAGGTCTATTGAAGCTTTCCCTAAGAGTTGAGTCTAAGACTCTTAGTTCTCTTGACCTATGAAAGTTTGCCTCTATCTTTCTGTCTGAACAAACTTCTCTTTGGGGAAGATCCAAGCAGATGTCAATTATTACATCCTTATCACCGATCTCTCGTATCCCAAGACGCCCGGAATAGAACCGGACACACCGGGGAAAGTTCCCCATCAGGCCTGCAGGTTAAAGTTTCCCTTTCAGACCTTGCAGTCTATAGGGCAAATGATGTAAAAGTCATCTGTTTCTGTGGCCTACAGTTAACAAGGGTGTCATGCAGCCAGCACAACGACCAACCGCCTTTACTTCTCCCCAACTCATGTCAGGTACCAATTAGAGATGGGTGGATTCAGAGGCGCCCAAATATCCCGAAATTAAAAATCCCATTCTTCCAACCCGGCCCCACCGGTTGGGAAGCCAAGTGTTTTACTGCTAAACCACCGCGCCTCCAGCCTTGCAGGTACCCTCCATAAAAAAAAAAGGGCCCCATGAGTAACGGTGTGTGGGTAATGACATGTTTGGTGTGGGCTTTTTTACCATCCACGCCATTGCAATAGACTAGATCCTTAAGCACATCAACGGGGATTCTATTTGGCTTCCCAATGGGACGTAACATTGGTGGCTCGTGGAAACGCTTGAAAGACCGGACAGACGTAAACGGCGCAAAGAAAATCTAAATTGACAATGGTTACGCTGGTAGTGGCAAAATATGTAGGTCGCAGCTGGGGCTGCGTAGCCACTGGAAATACTGCATTCCTCATTAATCTTTGGAATTGAAGACATGACTTAAATTATTGGCCTAATCGTCTTTTCTAAAGACAATGTAACAAAAGTAATTCTAACAATTTTATGTGTCTTACAACAAAACTCAAGTGTTACAAAGGCAGCCATTGCAAATAACATACTCAAAATGAAACCCAAAGAAAAGTTATCATACAGTAAATGGTAAAACAGATAATAATACTATCAATTTAAAAAAAAAAAGGCTTATTCAGTACTGAAAAGATGACATTGCCAACAACACATAAGACACTAACATAAGTTTACGGTTTACACAACAGTTCACGTTAAAATTGTTTATAAAGTGTCCAAACTTGACGAACACTGGGTTGTCCATTGTCCTGTGCTGTAGATGAACGAAGTTATTGGGATTCTTTCGGAAGTATCTGTCCTTGTTTCCTATGGAAGCCTAAAGGTTTCAAGAAGTATAAATGTTTTTGTTGGAGCGATTGAATTCCTGAAACTGTTGCTATGTATCACAAAGCGAACTAATCAACAAAAAAAATTGTTCGTGTACATCACTCAGTCATAAGTCCCACGCCATTGTTTACAGGCTGAACTCTATTACTATGACCGCTTTCTCAAATCACTAGTAGAGAAACCTCCACAAGTTGACAGACCGGTACCGGTTTCCAGATGTTAACTTGTAGTCAACCCAAGATTGAGGACACAGAGCATTGTAGTGAGCTCAGGAGGAACTTAGAGGACTAGATATAATCTAAGATTAATTATGCATTCCAGTATGTCTGGTCTGGCGATAATTTTTTCCCCAATGAAGTCCTGGGACAACTAATCTCCACCAGTTGACACCTAGAGGTCCTGGAGTACGGTTAGAATCACCTCAGACTGAAAAGATATTAAAATACTATCAAAATAATGACAAAATGTAACAACTTTCTTTACTTCACTAATAATAAACAGCTTCACTTACTAGGATTATTTAATGGTTCATTTTGAGATTTAAAAAAACTTGTGAAACGCGTCAATATTAACGTTATTATTGTCAATACTATTTTTATTTCTTGACTACGCCAATATTCTCAAGGTGTCTACCCTTTTTATTTTCTAATCTACTATTTTAATCTTATCAGCATGTTTTGTTATGGAAGTATTCTTCGCAATTTTTTTTTAGTTTTTACTCTGTAGTTTTAATCTTGATAGGGACTCTGGGTTTGAAAATACTATTCACTCCTCTGGCTTTATCATGAGCTCTTCTTTTCTGTCTACATTGATACTTCTACCAAGGCTCATCGCTCTCTTTTTTTTTTATTCTGCTTTTTAGTCAGTTGTTTTATTGCGAACTGTTGAATTGCTGCTTGTCTTAGAATTCTATTTTCTCTTCCCCTATGTCATTAATATTTTGCTTGGTTCTTCTGGTGGAATTATCCGAATTAATTTTTTAAATTTTATCAAGCTTTAAATTGATATTCGACTTAGCCATTAGGCTGAGTCCCAGCGTTTCATTTCATTACGCTTAGTCCTATACTTAGTTTCCGTACAGTATCTATTGTATATAAGGAATGACTTCGCTTAGCCCACCCGCTCTACTAAATATCATAGGACCTTTAGAATTATGGTATAAGTCAGATATAGTTCTGAAGACTGATTTGTTATCAAAGGCTTCCAATTTATCATTACCCAGTTTAGTTTCAGAGAACCATCTTATTTAAAATGTATCAATCACCTGGTAATGTCACATTCTCGTAAATCCACATAGGTGTACATAGGCTAGTTTTAATAATGTGTTCTTCCTTATGTCAGTGGCTTTGTCCTATGGCTTTGAATCTCCTTTGGTAATGGCTGCTGATGCTTTGAGGGTTGCTGTTGGGGTGAATGTTGCAATGAATCATAGTGTTGTTGATGTTGCTGCTCTTGCTATGATAGGTGACGTTGCTGCTGCAGTTGATCTTCTTATCGATTCTCTGTTGTTTCGGCTAATGAGATGCCACTTTGTTGTTAAACCATGGCGTGAATGTCTCTAATTATCTTATCTTATATAATACAGACGTTACTTCAAAAAAGAATATGATTACGTCCTAAGCGTCATGTATTTAGTCATGCATGTTAACCAATGACTTAAATTCTGCCAAGTCACTGGTTTTCCTGGCTGGCTCAGGCAACCCATTCCATGCTCTAATAGCACTAGGGAAGAAGGAGCATTTGTACACATTTGTCCTAGCATATGGAATGTGCCTTTATCTTTGTGTCCTTCTGAGTATTTGATTAAATTTTGTTTTTGTATTTAAAGATTATGGTTCAGTGTTATTATAATTGCTACTTTACTTATAAATCTTCTATCTTGGAGGCTTTCTAAATTTAGTGTTACAGGTGTTACTCTAGTCAACTGTGAATATTCGTTTGTTATGAATTATTTCATGCTACAAACGGAAGAGCTTAAGAAATGGAAGCTCTGCAGAGCTAAAACGTTATCATATTCCTTTAAAAAAAAAACATGGCTTATCAATTCTTTATTAATTCTGCACACCGGATACACCAAAAACCTAGCCTTTTTTTAAAAAAGTTTTTTTTTTTATTTCTGCCAGACATAAAATTTTGGAGTAAATTTAAAATCTAGTGGACTGTTGGCCTTACAACTAAATGGGAATCAAATTGGAGCATGTCTTTCCACCCAGAAAAATGTCAGTTGTTAAAAGTAACAAAAAAACTAAAACAAATTAATTCCACTTATCTTATTCATGGCAAACCAGTAACACAGCCTATAAACGCAAAATACCTTGGTGTTATAATAAATGAAAAACTGTCATGGAATCCACATATTGATGAAACTATCACAAAATCCAACAAAGCATTTGGGTTTATTAAAAGAAATTTCTATAACTCAAATAGAACATAAAACTAAAATGTTATTTAACCTTGGTTAGGCCAATAATAGAATATGCATCCTCCGTTTGGGACTCTTCAACTCAAAAAAACATTAAGAAACTGGAACAAACACAAAATAGAGCAGTGAGATTCATAACAAACGAATATTCACATTTGACTAGAGTAACACCTTTAGTAAAATCACTAAATTTAGAAAGCCTTCAGGACAGAAGACTCAAAAGTAAAGTAGCAATTATACATAAAACACTGAACCATAATCTTCAAATACAAAAACAAAATTTAATAAAATACTCTGAAAGACACAAAAATAAAGGCACATTCCTCGTCCCATATGCTAGGACAAATTTGTACAAGTACTCCTTCTTCCCTAGTGCTATTAGAGCATGAAATGGGTTGCCTGAGCTAGCCAGGAAAACCAGTGACTTGGCAGAATTTAAGTCATTGGTTAATATGCATGACGCGTAGGACGTAATCATCTTCTTTTTTGAAGTAACGTCTGTATTATATAAGATAAGATAAGATATTTTCTAATGAACTCTGTTTTTCTCCTCGAGACTAGATCTATATCCAATTCCAGACATACACGCAGACTTACACACTGATGGTACTGATAGGGCATGTTTCCTGGATACGACTGATTGGATTTAACCCCAAAGCTAAGACACCCTTCTTTTTTTTTTTTTACCTTGCATTTTGACCCGACCGCGATTATTTTCGTTCGCCCTCCTATCCCCCCTCCCCTCCTCTCTACTCCATGCGACATTCCGGAGTTGAAGGACGCTTGTTGTACCCCTCCCCTCATTCTCTCCCTCTTTCGCCTTGACACAATTGACGCGTCCGTACCGGAGAGGTGACACTATCATTTTGATTTCCCTCCTCATTCCTCTTTCCGTCTCTCTCCTCCTCCTCCTCCTTTGTTTCCTCTTTATTTATTTCTTGGTCCTATGTGCTCTCCTCGCTAAGCCCATGTCTGACATTTTGTTAGAGCTTATATTACAGCTCGTGGGAAAGAGAGAGGGTCGTCCTCATCATTTTAATGGTCTTCCTCCCCCAGTTCCTCATTGTAGCCAAATCTTCACTCTTACGTTCTTTTTTTCTCTTTGCGGTCTCTTTCTCGTCACTCTCCTATCCCATTATATTGTTATTCACAGTTAAAAGCCACCAAGATGTGATGGTAAAGGGAGGGGGGGGGGGGAGCGAGGGGAGATAATCTAAGCTTGAAGACGAGCGGACGACGGAGCTGCTGACTTTATTAGGGCATTTTTATTCATGGTGTTCAAGACCTAGATCTAGTAAGGTGGTGTTGTTTTTTCGTCAATTAAAATTTTTAAAAAAGATGTACATATTTGTAAGAATCTCATGTACGTGATGTTTGTGTTACTTTAGGAATGATCTGGGATCTGCAGTGTTTTAGTGATACCTTCATTAATGTGGATACGTGTGCGTTTGGTTGGATCTTTTCATTTTTCATTTCAAATACCTTGTCTGTGTTGGATTTAAGTATTGGTGGGGGGGGGGGGGGGGGGGCGGCCTTGTGCATGGCTTTGTTTTTTTTTGGAGGCCCTTATCCCCTTTTGAAGACTTTGATGAAAATGGACTTCATAATGACTAGAGTAGGCCTAATGACACACTTGACCATTTAATCTTCCTTTTTATTAAAATAATTTGTGGTATACATATTTTAAATTTTAATTTTTTAATTTGTAAAGGTCGAGTTGTTGAGGGTAAGGGCCTAGGTAGCTGTGCTATGTACGATGTGCATTGGCATAAATCCGGCCTTGAACATAGTCTGAGGCTTACTTATCTACGATTATCCAATATATAAAGTGGAATTTAAAGAGTAGGTGTGTATGTATGTCCTTTTATAGAAATCAAAACCGTTTGACCAATCTTAATAAAACTTGGCATGAACGTTCATTAGATATTGCGGTGACTTTAGGATATGTAAAGTTGTCCTACCACAATTGAGTTCTACTAGATTTAGGTAAAAAAAAAAAAGCATCTTGACCTAGATGTAACATCCGGATAGGCAGTAATGCAAAACAAAACAAAACAGAAAAAACAGAACGAAAAAGCTCGAGCAAAGCCGGGTAAAAAAAAATAGCTAATAATTAATAATTACAATAACGTGTTGACGAACATTCAACATATGAACTGGTTTGCTATTTTCATTTGAAATACCTAGATCTAGTAGGTTATATAATATGTTTTGCTTCTCCTGTTGAAGTCTGGGAAATCTTTACAACACATCGTTGCATCTTTTGCTACGTCACTTCCACTAAACTTGCCATATAATTTTAAATTATTTTATATGTTTAAACCAGCTACATCTATTTATGGATATAGATTTATTAGATTTATTTTTCCCCCTTTTTTTCAATAGCACATTGTTGTATAATGTTTGATCTGATTTACTAATATTTAACAATATAACATTCAATACAGAGCTTTAATTTTATATTTATTCTCAGACAGTTTGTATTTTGTTCTGCTTTTAATATTGTAAAACAGATTCGCAACTGAAGTCATGACATATTAATTATAACATAAAATGGTAAACGTAATCTGATTCCATGTTACGGTACATTGCGCTTCACACAAAATAAATGATAATATAATAAAGTAAAATTAAAAGTTGGTCGATGTTATTACATAATTTGACCAAAAGTAATTAATTGCTGGATTAAAGCCAACAATATGTTTATATTGCTATCAAGTGGCTCACATGTTATTGGGCGTGCTAGAAATTATTTTGTAATCAATTTCTGATTTCCTCACCTGAGTCTTGCGATATCGAACATTAATTTTGATTGAATGACTTCCCTCCCTTGCATGTAATAATACACCCAAGTGTTTGGTGTGAATAAATTTAACGTGATTAAGTTGTCGAACGTTATAAGGGAGAGAATTTCTTTTCTTTAAGCCTCCGGGGATTTTAAGAGAGATAAATTCTGATTCATTTTAATAAGTATACATTAAACTAGTTTAGTTCGTTAGATATGTGTATTGTTGTTATTTATTATTTGTTAATACCCTTCTGCAAGTAAAATAATGACATAGTATTGTACAATTAATCTAGCGAATGTTTTTAGCTTACGAATCACTCGCATTAACCGTTTTGAAGTGAGCAGGAAGCAAAAATCGCACATTTCTTCTTATTATTATCTGCATATTATGCTGCACCTCATATAGAATAGACTTCATTTGTGATTAAATTAGCCTGCAATTGCAGATTATATATGTGAACATGTGTATATATATATATATATACAGACATGAACATCAACATACATCTTACAAGCATTCAATGTTGCTGTGATGAATCACCCTTTGATAAGATAATAAAAAGTGACTTACACAGTCCTTCTTTGACAAACCATTGTACAATGATCCGCCCGTCTTTGGTAAATTGTCCATTCACGTCCGCTCTCCTCATAGAGAGTATCGGTCTTTTCATATCCAAACTACTAACATCTAACAGCAGGATTCGCCTAGTCACCTTTCCAAAATCATTTTCGATATGGAAATTTAATTTAAAAAAATAAATAATTCAAAACTGACTCTCGTCATATGAAAAGCGGAGGCGCTAAACGAAACGGATCAAATGTTCGGGTCTAGAGTGATCCGACAAAGTAGAAAGTGGATTATTCTACGCTTTTTTGTGGTAAGTACTTTCTGACGCTCCCTCTCTCTCTCTCTCTCTCTCTCTCTCTCTTTCTCTCACTTTCTAAAGTCTGTTTAGCTTATGATTTCTAAAGCAAATATTTAAGTCTGTAGAGGACGTTGATCCTCAAGATACCTTTTTATCCATTTATCTATCTATCTTTCTATCTATCTATCTATCTATCCATCCATCCATCCATCTATCTATCTATCTATCTATCTATCTATCTATCTATCTATCTATCTATCTATCTATCTATCTATCTATCTATCTATCTAAGACTCCCTAGATCAAATTGCTTCTTTTATTAAAACATCTTCCTCTTTGGCCTCTTCTTTTAAAAAAACAACAACTGGCCTAGTGTTTGTACCGGAACTTCCGGAAGTCTAGGCCCTACTTTCTTTCATAAAAATCACTGGTTTGTAATTAAAAGCTCCCTGGGCCCAGACTTGATCTTACCCCTCTCTCCCTGTCATGTAACAATAACTGCCACCTCTCCATTCCTCTCATTTGTAGGTCACGTCTGCCTGTGGTGGTAAATTACATTTCAGTTCGTTCTTACTGCCGGGCCCCCGCAACATGTGGTGCACACACTTCGAGGGGTCCGCGGCGGAGGTGATGCGTTGATTTTTGTTTTAGAAATCCGGCAGCTATCCCCCTCTACCCCTCTCTCTCTCTCTATGTATCTATCTATCTATCTATCTATCTATCTATCTATCTATCTATCTCCCCTTTCAAAAGTGTCAATTGTTACTACTCATACTGCTTGAATAAATCTAGCGTGTACGTTTTAACTCAATCCTCTTACAGAACGGCAGGAGATGACAGCTGGTTGGGGTTCGAACTCGCAATAATCGTGGCTTCCATGAAGTTACTGAATTGGAGACATACACAGTGGACCTCATTCACCAAAACAGTCACGTGATAACCATTGATAGAACAACGAAAAAAAAAACTGTCATGAGATAACCATTGTTGATTTAAATTAGATCGTAATATGTATATAGAGAGATGAGAATCACGTGACTCGATGTTGTTTGTTTACGATTGGTGAATGAGGTCCATTGCGTAGTTGTTTTTTGTTGTTTTTTTAAACACACCATTAAAAGGGATTTTATGACTTACTTCCGTATATTAAGGCCAGGACGTATACCTGCTCTGTCTTTCCATAGTGTCATTAGAGCATCTCACGGATGCTTAAATCATCCAGGAAAACCAATGACTTGGTGGAGTTTTTTAAGTCATTATTATGCACGAGTTGATTAAGACATGGATACGACTAGGGCGTAATTATCTTTTTTTATTTTTTTTTACTAACGTCTGTAATTTATAAGATAAGAGCGAAGAGAAAGGAGAGTCACGTGGATTTTCTCCCTGTAGCAGATGACCACCCCACCACGGTGTGAGTGGGTTAAATTTACCTGGTGGGGAGGAGATCTACAAACTTTTTACCTGGGATTGGCGAGTGGAGAAAAAGGGGGGGGGGGCTAAGCTTTTTCCTGCTCCTCATTTTTTATTTTTAGAATGGTGGGATAGGGTTAAATGTGGACAGAACCGAGTGTGTCTCTGTATGCCTGTGTGTCTCTACATAACAGAGTGTCTCTGTATGCAAGTGTGTCTATGTATGCCAGTGTATCTCTGCATGCTAGTGTGTCTCTGTAAATATTGCTTATCTGTAGGCCAGTGTATCTGTATACAAGTGTGTCTCTGTAATAACATTGTGTCTCTGTATGTTAGTGTGTCTCTGTATATAAGCGTGCTTCCGTATAACATTGTGTCGTCTCTGTATAACATTGTGTCTCTGTATCCCAGTGTGTCTCTGTACAACATTGTGTCTCTATATGCCAGTGTGTAGGCCCCCTATGTGGTCTATATATGTATGTCTAAATGCGTATATATGTGTGTCCTCGAGTCTCACTTGAAATGTAAACACACCTGCAACGGACAAAGTAGCTCTTCAACATTTCGGACCAAATTTTTTGAGATGCCTCGCTCGGCGAATATCTATAAATGGTATGAAAGACTGAGAGAGGGAAGGGTCGGTGAAGACCATGAGCAATGTAAAACTGGGGCATATGTTAACAAGGACCTACCCCATTTTTTTTAAATTCTGGGTCAGCCAAAATCAAACCCTGGTTTGTTTGTTCTAAACGAGAGATAGGGAAGAGTAGAGCCAGAGAAATCTAGTGATAAGAATTTAATGACGGGTGGCATTGATGATTAATAATGCTATACTATCGAAAGAATAAAACAAATGGATATTAATTTATTAGTTTAGGAGCATCTAATGTATCGTAATATCATGGCAACGTTCATTCTTCTTGACTGGTGTTTCTCTGACTTCATTCTCCTTTTGGAGATTAGCATAAAATGGAGGAAAATCGATAAGTGGCAAGCTTTTTTTGGTGTATCCGGCATATATAATACAAAAGTTTTGAAAAACTATATATTTTAAAACCATGTAGTAATTTGTGCACTTTTTTTATGCACTGTTTAATTAATACAATGAAAAAATTAAATTTACAAATACAAAGCAGATTACTGTGAATAAGATTTAGCAGGAACATCTCAAGCTATAGCAGCTCGTTTACGAAAGGCATTCGCACTGCGCTGCTTCATTTATCGAAATAATTTAATGTTCATCAAGGTGCGCAACCTAGGAATGTAACTCCTCAGTTATTAGCTGCCCTTTGCTCTGTCATCACTTTAGTACCGTCTTCTAGCCCTGCCCGCTGCTACTGCTAGTCGTTCTGGAGGGTTGAATGCTTCTGAATGCTTTAGTTCTGAACACTAAATGCTACAAAATGTCCTGAGATCAGAGAAATGGGTAAAAAGTTTCAATTTCAGACCTTGCGATCTATAGGGCAGATGATAAGGCCATCTGTTTCTATAGCCAACGGTTAACGGGCAGGGTGTCATGTGGCCAGCTCAAGGACCAACCGCCTTTACTTTCCCCCAACTAAAGACAGGTACCCATTAGAGTTGGATGGACTCAGTGGCGCCCCGAAAAATCCCGAAATTCAAAATCCGAGTCTTCACCGAGATTCGAACCCAGGACTCTAGGCTCGGAAGCCAAGCGCTTAATCACTCAGCCAACGCACCCTCCATATGGATTGGTAATTTGTTACTATTGCTTATGGATTACCAGCAATTTTTTGTGTTTGACAGAAAAACAAGCTAAATGTAATTTGCGTCATCACAATTTGATCAGACTTAGACCAAAGCATGACTATTTATCCTCCTCCTAACCCCACCTCTAGTGACTTTATACCTATTTTGGGCTGTTTATAAATATAGTTCCCCCCCCCATCCCATTTTTTTTACTTTCTGGCTTGACACTTTAACAAACATTTGCGATACCACACACTGGCTCTCTGACAAGGACACTCACTCACCATTATGGTCCAGCCGAAAGTAATCTACCCTTGTTATCTGGCTTAACGCATTGTTAAACCTCTATCAAGACTCGCTTTAGATACGGTGTCGGCAACGTGGATTGGGTTGATACTTTGAAATAAGTGCTCTGAGTTGAGTGTTGATGTTTTTAATCACCAGTTTTCGACAACGCTGTTGATTGCTTTGTAGAAGTGGAACTCCTATGGGGTGTTGGTGGTGTGTGTGTGCGTGTTTGTGTATGTGTGTTTACTTTCATTCCTGTGTAGTTCAAACACTTGTAAAACACCAACGCTTTGGTAGAATGTTGTTTACAATTATCAATGACTGAAGGAAAGAAAAACTTGAAGAAAAACTAATACCTATTGTAAAACAAAAAAAAAAGCCTATACATTCAATCAGATATAGCAGATATACCGGACAGTACATAATTCTGATAGTACTGAACGCCCCAGTTAGGGTTAGGGTTACCTGAATTTGTCTTGAAAGAAACGTTTCTAGAATCGCGACACTGGCATTTTGGCGAGGGGAGGACTAGTTGAATGTTGAATGCACTTTAGTTTATGCAATTAGTTTATACCGTTATCGAGTATTGAAACTTGCAGTATAATTTAAAATGAAACGTGAATTTGTATGTTGTTAACATATTGTTAATATTTTTATTCAATGCTATGAAATAAATTCCATAGCGGGTGATTACAAATTGCAAACTAGGTGGTGTAACCGGTAAGGGCGTCCATACATAATTCGAGGACCTAGGTCAGCGTTTTCCAAACTTTTGACTTATGCGTACCCCTTCTAGAATTTTGGAAATGCTGAGTACCCCTCCCCCGTAAAAGATTTATTTTAGTAACAATCAAAGTTTATTTTACTTTTAGTAGGCCTACATACACAAAATAATTATTGCTCTATCACAATTAAGTACTCAATTACTGAGTTTATTTTTGCTTGCTTCAGAGACGCATTCCAATACATTCTAAAAAGTGGAAACATAGTATTTACACTGAAAAAGAGGGGGGCGTGTCGACGGAAATTGTAAAATGATCTAAAATCTCTATCTATTTCCTGATCGTTGTAGAAATTAGTCTTTAAATGTTAAATAGTACTTACCGTATTTGAGTTTGTAAAACTTAAAATAAATAATATAAAAAAAAAAGGATCTAAAACAGCGGAGCTAGTGACAGTCCGTAAACAAAATGGGTATTTAAAAAAAAAACAGCCTAGTTAGCTATGTGCATCGCGTACCCCCCCCCCCCTTTTTTTTTTCAAACTCTTCCTGTACCCCAGTTTGGGAAACACTGCTCTAGGTGAAGTGAATTTGGTGTCCCCAAATGAAATAGAAAAATATAAAATAAACAGCGAAAAAATAAAATTATGCAAGTTATCATACAAATAGACCTATTATTTATTTAATCGAAGAAAACAAATTGTTCTGATTCGATTAACGAGTATTAGGTACCGATTCTATCTCTCAGCCAGTTTGTCACGTATTACGAATTGAATTCTAATTTTTAAATGGCTTGCCTAGGGGAACGTGACAATAGAAAAAGCTGTTGTGTCACTTATCTTAAGTCTGAATTTAATCAAAGACTTACAATGAATAACAAAAAAAAAATGACACAAGAAATCGGAAGGTAAAATATCAACTTAATGTTTAATAAAATATAACTCGAATAGTACTTTTAACTGAATCACATAAAGCAAGAAAAAAAAAAAACATTTACTCAATACAAAATGGAAGGGTTGACCAAAACCCTTTTACAAAAATGGCATGTAAAATATTACAATACCAGAGTTTGAAAATATAATTACAAATACAAGCAAGGCCTTGAAAAAAAGAAAAATCTTAACTTACACGATCAATTGGTATACCACGCACGGGTCACGCAATGTCTCCGCTATTCTGTCTCACGGCTGTCTCCGTATGTCTGTCCGTCAACGTTAAACGGGCGGTCTTTATATAATATACCGCGCGTCGATATCAAGACAAATCTAGTAATTTCTAGAACAGAATAAGTCATCAACACCCAGATCTAGAACGCTCTTCAAAGAGACAGAAGAAAAAAAACACCCTCCTTTCAACCAGAGGTACACACATAGGTCAAGGACCGGTCACTGTCTGTGTGGCTTGACTCACCGTGAAAAATAAAAAAAACAACTTATTACACAAGGGGCAGACAACCTACAGGTCAAGAAAAAAATAGTATCTAGGCATTGTTACCTAGATACGTAACACCTCCCTCCTAAAAATAAAAAGTTTACATTTCCACGAAATGGAAATCTTTTTAGAATAATTACAAAAAATGATATTTACATTACAGAATGTATTTATCATGATATATATAAAAAGAAATATACATCAAAATACTTTTTACAATCTAGATAAGGCATCGGCGATAACATTTTCGCTGTCTTTTATGTTTTTCAGATCTAGGTTGTACTCTTGTAAAAATAAACTCCACCTGAGAAGTCGTTGATTCTTGCCAGACATTTTGTGGATAAATATAAGGGGATTGTGGTCAGTAAATACAACCAGTGGCCATCTGGACCCACTGATATAAAAATCAAAGTGTTGTATAGAAAGAATCAACCCAAGACATTCTTTTTCCACAGTAGAATAATTTCTTTGATGTCTATTAAATTTCTTGGAAAAGAAACAAATAGGGTGCTCTACTTGGAAATTATCTTCTTGGTAAAGGACTGATCCAACACCTGTGTCACTGGCGTCAATAGCTAACCTAAAAGGTTTTCCGAAGTCAGGAGCCATCAAAATGGGGGAGCTAGATAATATCTGCTTAATTTGGTTAAAGGCTTTCTGACATTCATCCGTCCAAGTAAATCGGACGTTCTTTCTCAGGAGGTTTGTTAAAGAACTGGCAATGACAGAAAGATTTTCGCAAAATTTTCTATAATATCCAGACATTCCCAAAAATCTTCGGAGTTGTTTCCGATCAGCAGGGATAGGGAAAGCTTGGATAGCTTCTACTTTGGCCATTACAGGTTTCACCTGGCCTTGTCCTACAATATGGCCTAAGTATTGGATGGAAGCCTGGCAAAAATCACTCTTACTCAGGTTTACAGTAATTTTTGCATGTAAAAGTTTAGTAAAAAGACAATGCAGTTGTTTACAATGGCTAGAAAAATCTTGGCTAAAAATTACTACATTGTCTATGTATGCGTGGCAATTCTCCATGTCAGCAAGCAGGGCATTTATCATTCTCTGGAAAGTGGCAGGAGCATTCTTCATGCCAAATGGCATCACTTTGTATTGGTACAGACCATCAGGGGTGACAAAGGCGGAGATTTCCTTTGCCCTATCAGTCAGGGGAACCTGCCAATAACCTGAAAGTAGGTCTATTTTGGTGATGTACTTAGCGTCACCAATACGATCTATGAGATCGTCTATCCTAGGGATAGGAAACGAATCGGTCTTTGTTACAGCATTTACCTTACGGTAGTCTGTACAAAAACGATAAGTCTTGTCCTGTTAAGGTATCAAGACACATGGGGAGCTCCAGCTACTGGAACTTGGTTCAATGAGGTCATTTTCAAGCATATACTTGATTTCTGACCTAAGTATGGCAAGTTTTTCAGGGTTGACCCTGTAAGGATGCTGCTTGACTGGAGTAGCCTCGCCAACATCTACATCATGCATTATAACATTAGTCTGTTTTGGTACATCAGAAAAAATGTCATTAAATTCATTAATGAGTTTCATGATAACTGGCCTTTCTGTCGAAGACAGATGAGACAGTTTTACATCCAAATTCTGTAATACAAAAGAATTAGGTATTTTGTATTGTCCAAATTTCTCCTTTACAATATCATCATCAATAGGAGAAATATGGCTATTTGAACAACTTTTGACTGTATTTAAAACACAATTACTCTTCACTGAGTGATCTGGCCGAGATACATAAGGCTTCAGCATGTTTATATGACATAGCTGAGTCTTTTTCCTACGGTCAGGAGTTTTGATTGTGTAATTGAGGTCACTAATTTTGGTCTCAATTTCATAGGGACCAAAATATCTGGCTTGCAAGGGTTGACCTGGTATGGGCAAAAATACAAGCACCTTATCCCCGGGAGAAAATTCTCTAACACGGGCCTTTCTATCATACCAGCGTTTCATGCTGGATTGGGTGTTTTGTAAATTATTTTTGGCCAGAACACAAGCATCATAAAGTCTAGTTTTAAACTTAATTACATATTCTACAAGTCCTTCAGTGGCTGTTGGTGACAACAAAGTCTCTTTTATACATTTCAAGGGACCGCGCACCGAATGGCCAAAGACTAAGTCAAAAGGGCTGAATCCCAACGATTCCTGGACGGATTCACGGGTTGCAAACAGCAGCATGTGGATTCCTTCGTCCCAGTCTTTTTCGTGCTCAAAGCAATAGGTTCGGATCATGTTCTTGAGAGTCTGATGGAATCGCTCAAGAGCGCCTTGCGACTCGGCATGATACGCACTCGACATGCAGTGTTTGATGCCCAACTGAGTCATGACTTGCTTGAAAAGATTGGCCGTGAAATTCGTTCCTTGGTCCGATTGGATGGACTTTGGTAGACCAAATAGAGTAAAGAACTTGATTAAGGCCTTTACAATGTTTGATGCTTTTATGTTCCTTAGAGGAATAGCCTCAGGAAAACGAGTTGAAGCACACATAATGGTCAACAGGTATTGGTTGCCAGCTTTTGTCCTTGGGAGAGGACCAACACAGTCAATAAGTACTCTGCTGAAAGGTTCTTCAAAGGCTGGAATCGGCTTCAGAGGAGCAACAGGGATCTTTTGATTTGGCTTGCCAACCATCTGACAGGCATGACAGGATCGGCAGTACTGGATGACATCTTTCTTCAAACGTGGCCAGAAGAAGTGTGACATAATCTTGTGGTATGTCTTGTGGATGCCGAGATGACCTGACATTGGTGTGTCATGAGCCAGATTCATGATGTACGCTCGGTATCTTTCTGGTAACACGATTTGATGGCATATTCTCCATTCTTCTTCGTTGGATGCGTCTGGAGGTTTCCATTTCCTGAAGAGCATATCATCTTGGATGTAGTAGCACGTTGATGTTTGCTCTGCCTTTTGTGATGTCATTGCGGTTTCTCGGAGTTTGGCGAGCTCTGGATCCTTCTTTTGGTCCTCAATCAACTGTTTTCGAGTTGATGCCGGCTTTTCAGAATTTGGCGTTGGTTCTTCTTCAAGAGAAGCAAAGAATGTGGTGCTCAAGTCCACATCATCGTGGTTACTGTTGGCTTGGATAACGTTCTCTTCTTGAGATGCTTTCAACCTCATTGCCCTTGTTACTGCACACGCTGGATATAACTCTAGGTCTTCCTCGGGTGTGGCAGATAAGTCGGGTGTTTGAGTGACTATGGGTTCGGCTATCACCTTTCCACCTGCTAAGTCATTGCCTAACAGCAACGAGATGCCTTCCAATGGTAATGTTGGTCGGACACCTACAACAACCGGTCCAGTAATGAGATTTGACTTTATGTCGATTAGATGTAGAGGCACATCTATACATCCAAGCTCTACGCCTCGTAACAGGATGCTCTTCCCAGTCGATGATGATTTTGACAAGGGCAAGATACCCTCTAAAAGTAGCGATTGTGAGGCACCTGTGTCTCTCAAAATGGTGATAGGTCGTAGACTTGTAGAATCACCGGGTAGTGATACGAATCCTTCCGAAATGAAAGGCTTAAAATCCTCTAATAAAACATCAATTTTGGTTGATGCAGACTGGACTTGGGTCGAACTCTCGCTGGAGTCATTGACAGCTCTAGGAGACGCAGTGGAGAAACTCTTTCTTGAGTCAGTAGAACATCTTTTGGATGTATTTGGAGAACTCTTGATGGAGTCATTAGAACATCGGGGGGGATGTCTTATGGGAACTCTTGATAGAGTCATGGGAACATCGGGATGATGTATTATGGGAACTCTGGATAGAGTCATGGGAACATCGGTGTGATGTACTAGGTAAACTCTTGTTTGAGTCATTGGAACATCGGCTTGATGTATTTGAAAAACTCTTGTTTGAGTCATTGGAACATCGGCTTGATGTATTTGAAAAACTCTTGTTTGAGTCATTGGAACATCGTGGAGACATTTTCGGAGAGTCTTGTACAGTCAATACATTTGAAACAGGTGGTGTCGAGGTATTCTTGATATGACTTGATGATGAGGGAGTAAACCTCGACGACCACTGTACTGTGCAAGCGCTGACTTTTGAAGGAGCTTTTTCGTTTCTCTTCCTCAATTTCCAGCAATCGTCAATTTTATGGCCTTCTCGTTTGCAGTAGGAACAAGTAGCTTTACTTGTAGTAGGTTTTCTGTCATTTGTACTGCTGTTCTTGATGGAGTTGCTAGCAGTGGACTCAGGCTGTTTGACTTGTTTTGGCTTGACATCCGTCGTATACTTGGCAAATTGATGTGATATTATATAATCGTCTGCCAACACTGCAGCCTTGTGCACATCTTCCTCGCCACGATCAGCTATATGCGTACGGACGTCCAGCCGCACACAACTCTTGAACTCTTCCATCAGCATTAGGTTCTTGAATTTTGCAAAGTCGGTGCCGATTTCCCTGGAAGTGAGCCATTTCTCAAAGCGTCGCTCCTTTTCCCGCAGGAATTCTACATGGGTTTGGCCATCCGATTTGCGACAATCCCTGAACTGCTTTCGGTAAGCTTCCGGAACAAGTTCATATGCCTTAAGAATTAAGGCCTTAACAACATTATCTTTTTGTTGTTCAATGGTCAAAGAACAAAATACCTCTGCAGCTCTACCAGTCAAAACTGTTTGCAGCAAAGTGGGCCACAAAGTTTCAGGTACATTAAAATTTTTCACAGCAAGTTCAAATTGTGTAAAAATAATTGTCAATTGTGGCTTCATTAAAGCGTGGAATTATTTTCAAAAATTTTGTTGCTTCAGCAGTATGACTGGCAGGGGAAGAATCTGGTCTTACATTAGCAGCTAACTCTAATTTTTTTAACTCTATTTGTAATTTCATTTCCATTTCTTTCTGCTCTCTAGCCGCTGCAAGCTCTAATTCTTTTTGTTTAATTTCTCTCTGCTCTCTAGCCGCTGCAAGCTCTAATTCTTTTTGTTTCCCCAAGATAATTTCCTTCTCTTTTAAAGCTAACTGGGCTTCTATTTCCATTTGTTTTAGTTTTATCTGAAGTTCTAAATCTGATTTACCCTCATCGGGTCTAAGGGTTTCTAAAAGGTCTTCAGAAAACACTTCCTCGTCTACATAATGGATTACAATGTTATCTCTGATTTCTTGTTTAAGGGCATTTGATTTTATTTTTAACCCTAAATGTTTAGAAATAAGGACCAGTTCCTTCCTAGTAAAAGCATCAAGCTCTTCCACAGAGGGATTTGCAAGAAAAACCTGAATATCCATGGCTAACTAACAACTATTACAAGCAAAAATAAATATACAATGTAAATATACAGTACGAAATCAGTACAACAAAAAAACCTTAAGAGAGTTTGGTCAATACTATTGATACTTTACTTCCGACTCTTTGACACAAAAATTATTTTTTTTTAAAGTCAACTTCGCCTTTACAAAATTACTCAAGTAAGACGAAAATAGGTTCAGAAAAATATCCCGGACGAGCCCCCAAACTTCTTTTGTCACGTATTACGAATTGAATTCTAATTTTTAAATGGCTTGCCTAGGGGAACGTGACAATAGAAAAAGCTGTTGTGTCACTTATCTTAAGTCTGAATTTAATCAAAGACTTACAATGAATAACAAAAAAAAATGACACAAGAAATCGGAAGGTAAAATATCAACTTAATGTTTAATAAAATATAACTCGAATAGTACTTTTAACTGAATCACATAAAGCAAGAAAAAAAAAAAACATTTACTCAATACAAAATGGGAGGGTTGACCAAAACCCTTTTACAAAAATGGCATGTAAAAATATTACAATACCAGAGTTTGAAAATATAATTACAAATACAAGCAAGGCCTTGAAAAAAAGAAAAATCTTAACTTACACGATCAATTGGTATACCACGCACGGGTCACGCAATGTCTCCGCTATTCTGTCTCACGGCTGTCTCCGTATGTCTGTCCGTCAACGTTAAACGGGCGGTCTTTATATAATATACCGCGCGTCGATATCAAGACAAATCTAGTAATTTCTAGAACAGAATAAGTCATCAACACCCAGATCTAGAACGCTCTTCAAAGAGACAGAAGAAAAAAAACACCCTCCTTTCAACCAGAGGTACACACATAGGTCAAGGACCGGTCACTGTCTGTGTGGCTTGACTCACCGTGAAAAATAAAAAAAACAACTTATTACACAAGGGGCAGACAACCTACAGGTCAAGAAAAAAATAGTATCTAGGCATTGTTACCTAGATACGTAACAAGTTGTACTCGCTTCTCAGCGCACCCCTCATAATGTCTTGAAATGTAGTTGCAGATATTCAACTTTCTTCTGACTTATCACTTGATATATATGAGTCTTGTGACATATAAAGACACGGCCAAAGTTGATTTTTTTGTCAGATAAATGTCTTCCAAGGTCCAAACGAAGAACTTTTAGAATTGCTACCGCTCTCGTGACAAACTAGAGAAGATACAGTTAATGTCGGGCAAAAATACATTGAAGGCAATATAATCAATAGAAATAAAATTGTTTCAATATCAACTTATGGAGCCAGAAGTTTGACAGGAAAAAAATAAAGGGGCAACTACAATTCTTTGGCTCAAAATAAACCACAAAATTCCACAAGCGCTTTGTGTCAAACATTTCCGGCTAAAATATTTGAGGTTATGAATTTGGTAATTAAGATTTTTAACAGCATCTTGTCAAAAGCACTCTATCATCGTCAGCCTAAATGATTGTTAACGAAATGGAGATTCAGTATTCCGACCTCCTTCTTCACAATAAAGTGTCGATGGCTTTCCAAAAAGATTGTAGCATTTATTTTTTTTTAAAAATCAACTCAACACAAATAGTAACGAAATCCACATTGAGCCATTTGCAATTTATACTGATCTCTAGACATGCGATTGATCGTTTTAAAAGTAAAGTTCTATGGATTGAAAAATGTACAGAGTTGAAAATCAAGTTGGAAGAGTTTGAAGGTCCAGAAATAATTGTAACGCAAGAAAAGAGGACAGCTTTAAAAGAAATGCCGCGAGATGAGACACTTATATTCGATGTATAGAATAGTGTTCCCAGGTTCAGCCTTCCAAATGACAACTATCGTCAGATTCGTGCGAGAAAGCGTTCTCTTGCATAAATATAATTAAAATTAAAGTAAGAAGCCAACTAAGAAATGAAAATTTAGAGTCGTGTTTGAAACTAAAAACAAGCTATGAGCCAAAGGTATCAAAACTTTCTAAAACCATGCAAAGCCATATTAACCACTGAATTTATTTGCTCAATTGTTTGTCATTGAAGTAAAAGTTTGTGTACTATGTAAATATAGAAGTGTTCAAATTTTATACTTAAATATTAGACCACTATCTAAATTGTTGTAAAAAGCACAAAGATAAATAGATATTTTTCCTTATGAATAAATGAATTCGTTTTTTTAAAATCACTAAACTTCATTTATGCGAGTTTATTGTTTGGAAGAAAAAATTGTGTGGCTCTTTAAAAACGTTGAAATTTTGTAAATAAAAATTTTTGGCTCTGGCGATTCAAAAGGTTGCCGACCCCTGGGTGTACACATGCGTTGTACAGAAAGTAGGAAGCTTGATTAGCAGTGTAATCTAGAATGTACATGTAAACGATAATTTGTGTGCGCAATTTATGCACTGTACAGTCAAAGTTCTAAGCTCTTTCACTAGTAGCACACAAAATACTTTTTATAATATAGTGATCAGCGGTGATCTTTTAATTTGGCGTTCTTAAAATCTTTTAGAATCGAAAAATTATCGCGTAAATCCTAAAAGAGTAAGTTTTTTTGTTGTTTTTTTTAAATAAATTTTATGAACATTTTTTTAAAGACATCTTTCTAAAAAATATATCAAAGAAAGTATTTTTGACTGCAATATTAAGTATGGAAATTTGGATTTGTTTCGTTAAATTTCGTTTCCATGTCAGGAAATCGTTTGACTTTTCATCCTCCAGCAGTAGTGCACGTGATGCGCATGAATATCCAGACCTTGTAGCGCCCTTGTTCATCCGCTGGAAATCAATAGCCGCTTATCGATTGATGACTTTGAGTCTCAGGTATTTATCTACAAAAGGTGAGAGTCGAATAAAGCCGTACTCTTAACGATCAGTGGCGCTTCCCAAGAAGAAAGAATGCAATGAGAATAAAGGAGGGGTGGGGGGGGGGGGGGGTAATTGATCGGCAAAGAAGCTGTAGATGAAAGGGGATCTGAACTAGGGGAGAGGGAGATGTAGTGTACTATTGATCTGATTGGAGGAATTGTGAAAGAAGCTTAGTGACCTCATACGGGGGGGGTGTTTCTGTCTAATGAAGTGAAGAATATGGCGGCTGTCTTTTTTTTTCTCTTAGCATATCCCAATAATCAAGGAAGCTTCCACCTGTTTTAAAACTGAACAAAAGGATGCTGTGTATGTGTTGTTGAGTATGTGTGTATCTGTGTGATCAGCCCACAAGTATGTGTTTTGTCGCAATACGATTTTTTTTTTTCAGTGCGTATAAAGATAGAAGCAAGGATTTGATGTTAATTTCTTAGTGTTCTTTAATGAATCAAGTCCATTCTTTGTATTTAAAAAAAAGTAATTTAAGTTCCTTTTTTCAGACCTTGTGGTCTACACAGCAATGATGTAAAGGTCATCTGTTTCATTGGCCCACGGTTAATGAGGGTGTCATGTGGACTTCACAACTACCAACCGCCTTTGCTTTTCGCCAACTAATCTCAGGTGTGGACTCGGAGACGCCCTTAAGATCCCGAAATTAAAATCCCAGCCTTCGCCAGGATTTGAAACTTTGACCCTTTGTCAAGCGCTTTACCACTTAGTTACCGCAGATCCTTCTCTGTATTAAAAGCTCGAAAGTTTTAATGAAAATCCACTTTTTAATTATGATACTTATATCTAAAAACATGCCTGCCACGTAACAGGCTATCTGCCGGGGAAGTAACCTAAGCATCTATCTTCTACAAGGCTCTAAAACGGAAGTGTTATGGCGTCATTGGGAGCGTCGTTTGCCGGGAAATTGTTTTAGCGGGCTAAGGCGTCAGTTGTTGACAGGATTTTGTAGAGGAAGGTTTTAGACTAAAAGTTTTTAGAGGAAACTTAGAGAGACAAGTCGCATAATTTTGAGTTGTAGAATTAATACATTTGTTTGAATCTATTTTATAACGAGCTCAGTAGAAGATATCCAACTTGTACTTTTTCATTTTGTACAATATGTATATTGTGTGGGATTCCTAGTTCCTGAATTAAAGTTTTTGTATTTTGAATTAAAGGATCTTCATTATTTAAATTTCTTAACTCTATATTCGAATCCCCGGCATCACATGATCTTTGAGTGTTTAATAAAGATCGGAGATAAAAAGTCTTCAATAAAACAAGCACTAAAAGAGCATTGTCTGATCTACACAACACTATAGTTGCCTCAAGTCATCTTCACATATTAACAAATAAGATTACACTGTGACATTCTGACTCGTCAAGAACCCTGTGGCAATGTCATATTTCAGATGGTAGAAAATAGATTACATGTAAATTTAATATCATTTCCATTCTTTTCCAAAACAAATATATGTAGTGGGTTTGGCACAGAACAAACTAAATGACATGACGAAGGCAACTCGTAGAACGATTCCAAACTGTTTATTATACAATAAAGACCTGCCAAAGGCAAACATAAAATATAATTACAAATGAACATAAACTAAACATAATTAATAGGCCTAAATAAACAGACCAATTTGTAAACACAACATCAGGTATAAATACTAGATCTAACAAAAAACAAAAAAGAAAATCTTATAGTGTGAACCAATCATCTCTTTTAGAAACACAAGAGAGATATGGACACACCAACAAACATTATACAAATAAATGACAAAGTAATTTACAAAAAATAAATCAACTAGTTCTACATAAAACTAACATACATTGAAGAGCTTCGCTCTTTCCTTTTCTTACAAAAACTATAACAATTAAATAGAACAAATCTATACACTGTTTCTTAAAAACCAGTATCTACAACTGGTTGCCAAGAATTATAGAATACATAACAAAGGTAGACCGACAATGAGGACAACACCTGGGTAGCAATATGCTATATAGAAAATAAACGAGAATATATGATATACAAGAAACAGTAAAAATGTGTTTACCTGCAGCCTTGACCAAAACAATGAACTTTAGGAAGAACACTGCAGGATTAAACAAGGTGGTATTGAAGTGGACGCGGCCCAGTGAGTTACATTGCAGGACGCCAGCAGGAAAAGGAATTCAAATCCCCGCTACCGGGGCAGAGGTCAACTTGATCCTTTGATGACCGGTGCTTGGTCAAGTTGAGCGACCCGCGGGCACGCTACCCTGACTCATCGTGGCGCCCGTGTGGAAACGACCATTAGAGGAAGAGGTTAGGCTAAATGGATAGCAACACAAGACTCCCGTGGGGATGCCCACGGGTAGACGAGAGTCCACCCATTGCACGGGCGGGGTTGCTAAAGAGTCCCCACAAACCTGTCACACATCCATGCGCTGTTCCTCAAGGGACCGTTACACAGAATGGCGAGTCCCCCACGGTTAGCTTGGTATAACGAAGGAAAATGGCGGAGGCTCCCGGTGTCCTCGGCCTTCGGCCATGTGCAGCCAAGCATGCGTAGGAGGCCAAAGGCATCGGAAATAGCAATGCTTTACATAGGCATTGACTCGGGTCTCTCTTAAACAGAACTGTGCGTTCACACAGGTTTTTTTGTTTTTTTTTTACTGTTTGGCGTCCAAACAGGGTTTTTTTCAAACTTAGGGCTCGAAGAGCCTTCGGCTCAGCCCTTGGACATCAACAAGTTGAGCGACCCGTATATCAGGTCCTCCCCACTACATATATAATATGCATATTTTAGTACAAAAAAGTATATTTTTCAGTTTGTGGAGGGTAAAAGTAAACGTTCAATGTGCGTTGAACGTAGTTTTTTAATATTACTATTACACATGAGACTGGTCACTACCAATGTGTCGCGAATGCCATAGAATGCTGGGTTCATGCTTCCTAGAGTCACACTTGACACGCGACAAACATAGATACTACAGATTGACTTAAGTCCGTTTCACCAGACAAAATATAAAGTTTATTTGATAACAATAATGATACTGCACTCCTTGTCGGTTACATAATCCAATAAGAAACAAAGTAACATCCGCATAACAGGGGTATCAAATATATCCAACATGTCAAATTCTCCAAAATAGACTTCAAGTAACGTCCGCATCACAGCGGGTAACAAATACTTCAATAATAATAGTACAGAATAATAACTACTAGAAATACATGTTTCACGTGACCACTGGCTTCGACTGCCCAAAAGATACTTCTTAACTCAAAATTACTACTTGACCCTCTAAGTCACTACTGTCCGTACTGGACCAAAAAGATACAACTTGATTGCCTGAACTCAAAGATAATTTAGTCATTTTACTTCTTGTTTCTATATCAGGAGTTTCACGCGTCTTTTCACCCTCTTAACCCTAAGTGAACATTTAACAGGCAATGTCAACTGAGACTGTGACAGTAATGCCCTGGATAATGCACTGAGTTTAGGCACCGCCGTAAATCCTGAGCTGCATTCAGGCTATAGAGCACACTATAAGCGGACAGTTCCAAGATATAATCGTAAAATGTAAATTATTGTCGATAAAAATGTTACCAAAAACAAAACAGCAATATTAAACGTAAAAGTGGCTGACTCGACATAGTAGTGGGGGCCGTATATCATAAAGTCCCCTTCATTTTATGAAAAATACTTCCCATAAATAAATGATGGGTTTCTAGGCATTGAACTTGACTAAAATTCTTGTTAGCTAATAAACTAGAAATGATTTTAAAAAACAAAAGAGTCCCCTTCAGCAGTAGCTCCCAAATCCGGCCCTGAGTGGTGCTATTATATATCACCTGTCATGTTTGTCTATCTGTGGGTACCCTTTTGCTTTAGTTTGGGATGTAATGATCTTTTTCGGTATGAAAGTTTGAGACAGCTTTCTAGCGAAGTGCGAATTTACTTCGAGGTCATAAGTCAGAAAGGGTTTCCAACTACTTCCGCTACACATTCGGAACTATCGTATTTAGGAAGATGTGTCATCTCATCAACAGAGCAAAATAAATAAATAAATAAATCTTCTACAATTTTCGGCTAATTAATTTTTGTATTAATGCGAATGTCTTTGAGTACGATCAGGAAGTAAAAATAGCAGAAGTAGACGTGAATACAAAGAACCGGATGTGACGTATATTATATTCTTACTGACATTATTCATACATAATATGTGGCAACACATAATCCTCAAAAAATCAGGACCAGGGGACTTTTAAGCCAGGGCAAGGGTACTGGGATAATGAATGTCACATGTCTGACCTTTCACTTCGGTCAACTTAATAAATGGATGAAGTGACTTGATCTCCCATGGCGCATTCACCACAGGGCTATGCTTGTAGCTCTATTCAAGGACAAAAAGCAAATCACTCAATCATTCGTGGAATGTGATTCCTAATGTGAACGAAAGCTTCTATGCCTAATTTGAACACTGTAGGATTCAAGATCTAAGTTTAGAAGACGATGCGCCAAATCTTCTTATCTTATACAATACAGACGTTACTTCAAAAAAGAAGATGATTACGTCCTACGCGTCATGCATTTAGTCATGCATATTAACCAATGACTTAAATTCTGCCAAGTCACTGGTTTTCCTGGCTAGCTCAGGCAACCCATTCCATGCTCTTATAGCACTAGGGAAGAAGGAGCACTTGCACAAATTTGTCCTAGCATATGGGACGAGGAATGTGCCTTTATCTTTGAGTTCCTGTGCACTAATTTATGAGCAGCTTGTGTTCAGCACAGGTCTGGAGTAGTAATAATCCGCATTCCGTTGCTGTTGCATTGACCAATCCCGAATTTGCCTAAGACTATTGATACGTATATCTAAAGCATGATATATTTATTTCTAAAAAAGAAATCGACTACTTGCAGATTTAATATTTAGTATGCATATTTTTTTTATTATATATTTTTTTTAATTTGTGGAGGCGTGAGGCACTGGACGGGTGCATAGTCTATAAATCTGACCCTACCTGTTCCTTCTAAAATTAGAATTTAAACAGTAACAACCTTACCAGTTTTTCTGTTTCTTAGTTATTGCGTTTCTTAAAAAGCCAACCTGTTAACATGTTGCCTGATTAGATTTTTTTTTTTTAAATTCCTATTTGTTTTTTCCCGAGTTAGTATTCCATTTCTTGCATGTTGTAAGAATTCTATCTGTATTTCTTATGTTAGAGTTCTATGTGTATTTCTTATGTTAGAATTCTATCTGTATTTCATATGTTAGCATTCTATCTGTATTTCATATGTAAGAATTCTATCTGTATTTCATATGTAAGAATTCTATCTGTATTTCTTATGTTACTGTTCTATCTGTATTTCATATGTTAGCATTCTATCTGTATTTCATATGTTAGCATTCTATTTGTATTTCATATGTAAGAATTCTATCTGAATTTCCTATGTTACAGTTCTATCTGTATTTCATATGTTAGCATTCTATCTGTATTTCTTATGTTAGAATTCTATCTTTATTTCTTTTATATTAGAATTGTAGATTTTTTTTAATGTTGGAATTCTATCTATATATAGAAATATGTATTTCTTGTGTTAGAATTCTACCTGTATTTTTTGTTGTTGTTGTTGGAATTCTACCTGTTAAGTTTAAACGTACCTGTAGTACTAATTATAATTTTACCCTCATTCCTAATATTATAATTCTACCTTGTCTTCTAGATCTATGATTCAACTTGTTTAATGGTATGGATTTTTTTTGTGTGTGTGTTTTTTTTTTTTCTCAATACGCAGAAGTATGTTTCAAAGTTTCTCCATGACCTTCAATTTTTTTTTTTATGGACTACAATTTGACTCACTGCGTGTGAGCGAGAGGCCACTAGGATCTGACCCTCTCTCACTCCCACTGCGCGTGTATCATCAATGAGAAAGTGGTTGGGGCACGCCGGAGGGGGGGGTGGAGTGGACAGGCTGCGGTTGTATGGAAGACGTTGTATAAGCTGTGAGTGGGAGGATGAGGGAGGCAAGACTAGAGAGGGGAAAGGAGTGGGGTGGTTGAGGTTTCCCTGCTTTATGGAAGGTCGATGGAAAAAAATGGAATGGTGGGGGGGGGGGGGAATAGAAAGAGGGAGGAAGTGATGGGTGGGAGTATGGTGGTGGGCGCAGTGTTGATGCTCCCATTGGCGATTGTAATCTCGTGAGTAGCTTCCACTACAACAGTCGAACCCGGCCTTTTTTTTTGTGTATGTGTATGTGTGTGTTGATTTTCAAGAGTCTATATTTTCTGAGTTTATTCCAAAGTGACACGGATAGCCGGTGGATGACCTACGACCCTGTGTGTAGTTTAGGTCCACACATGTGCAGTGAGTTGTGTTATTATTGTTTACTTAATACGCGTGTGTGTTTGGCCTTGTACACCAACACGCGGCGATACAACGGAACAGAAACCAGATTTTTTATCGGCCGGTCCGCACCAATTAGCACCCTGAGATGCGACGGGCAGTTAGGGCACGCTTCGTTAAACTCGAAAAACGTTGGATCACGCGGAACTCATTATGACTATTTCATTGAGTCGATAACGGGTACGATGGCTGACATCCAGGGTGTTGTTTTTACGTTCAATTTGTATCTTTCCTACCATTTCTGTTACCGTATTTTCTGTTTACGACACTGCAGACACTATATTTGCGGCATGTTGGCTTCATTTATTACGACATATTTAGACGACAGAATGTATACATGCCAATCAAATGTATCGGAATTTCGTTCTCTTTTGTTATGCCCAGATTAATCTATCATTCCCTCACGCATTCTCCGATCAAGTGGATACGTTAAGCAATTATTAATTGTACCTAATGGTGGAAAAATATGTAGGTAAGAGCTGGGGCTTCGTAGCCACGGGGAATACTGCATGCCTCATAAAGAAGACTCGAAGACAAGCTTTATAATTGTACCTCTGAAAAATGAATCAATAAAGAAAAATACTCAATTAGTCAATTAATTATTGGTAATTAATTATTTTGTTTGATATAAGGGAAATAATTTGTACATTATTGGTAGATACAGTTTTAAGGACGGAGCTCTTCCCCTTGAGATAAGCTTTGTTTTTTATTTTGTATTTCTGATGATTTGCGTTAAGGCTAGTCAAGCTACAGCTTAGGCCTCCACCCCCACACATTGGGACCCTAAAACAATTGTCCGAATTTGTTATGAATAATAACGATTTTAAGCTAAAGATATATAATTTCTCTACCTATATACTTCTTAATTATATATTAGTGTTTCGTACTGGGATCTAAATTGCTTTAAAGGCCTTTTTTTTCTAGCTCTAAAACTATGGTTCACATAGACTTCTATTTCATGTTTCTGCTTGTCACAGTTTGTGTATCTATTATAACCAAACATTACTTTCAAAATTATGACTTTCATGGTTTAATATGTTCTGATTACACCAATGATAGCATCATGACTTCTGTGTTTAAACTAAGGCTTTTTCATTACTGACAGCATTATGATTTCTGGGTTTAAACTAAGGCTTATTACATGACTGACAGCATTATGATTTCTGGGTTTATACTTAGGCTTAATACCTCCCTGACAGCATTTTATGATTTCTGGGTTTAAACTAAGGCTTATTACACGACTGACAGCATTATGATTTCTGGGTTTATACTTAGGCTTATTACATTACTGACACAGCTTTATGATTTCTGGGTTTAAACTTTGGCTTATTAAATTACTGACAGAATTCTGTTTTCTGGGTTTAAACTAAAACTAACGCCCAATTAAAACCTTTAAGCATAAGATTTTTGGCTCTTAAATATTTGCCTTTTTTGTTTCGTACTACATAATGTTAAGCGAGTAGATCTAACACTTGAGAGAAACTGTTTCCGCTTATATTGATTCTGGGACATTTATCGATGTTGTGAAACATCGTCTGCCATTCTGGCGCGCATTATTTTGACACCGAAATGTCAGGGGAAAGTCAATATTGTCCTGTTTTTCGTTCAAAACAGACAGACGTCATATTTGAAAGACGCTCAACGGGTTAAAGGTTACATAAATACGAACTCATGAAAAAAATCATTGTTTCTAAATTTTTCTAATTTTCCACTTTTTAACTACTGATGCCGGAACAGTAGTTCAACCGGCTTTACAGCCCCTGCTGTGACCTATATATTTTGCTACGTTCAGCAAGGTCTGCCTTCTGTAACTCCAAGCCCGTGCAGTGCACGTTAAACTGATAATATTAAAAACATTCTACGTTCTCCCTCGGTGGTTACCAGGTTCGGAGGAGCGCTCTGTGTCTATCATAAATTCCTTACCCCCCCCCCCCCTCTTTCTCATACCCTAACCCTAGACCTTAACTTAAAAATATCATCAATCATACTTTCCATCTTTTTTTAAATGCACATTAAATATATATTTTAAAAGAAAATAAAAAATATATCAATATTAATGATATTGGATATACATGAACTTTAGTACTTTAGTATTTTAGCACTTTCTTTAAAAAAGTATGACACACTTTTATTTATACGTTATTTATATTTATTTATGTATTTATAATTTATTCAGGGCTTATTTATTTAAGAGTTTGAAAAATGGTAGAAACCTGCACAAAAATCCTTACCATACCCCCAGGGCCTCTTCTTACTTATATCCGGCCCTGGTACTTCTTGCACAACTCGTCTTCTTTCCGTTTAGAGGCCACATTGCACTAAAGCCTCCGAGGCTTCACTGACAGTACATTCGCACATATATCTTTCGTTTGGGTCAGATGATAAAATGACTCAAGATTCACATACGACATGATGTTGACAAATAAATGCAAATATTTGCTGACGCCTGTCGGGAACTTACTTCAGTGAGCATAGAACCTTCTTTAAAACTCATTTATATTTTTAGAGATAGCCTCCCATTTTTTTATTCCTCAAGAGTTGTTACTGTGATTAGCTAGATAACAGAACGTTGTCTCCTTTAGTAACTCCCTTAATTGAAATACCGCGAACATGATAGAAGGAATAAATGAATAGATAAAGGAGAAATGATGAGATAGAGTGAGGAGAAATGAGGAGGCCGGTGATGAAAGTTGTGTGCTATATTACTTAAGGAAGACATCGTTTCATCGTGTGATAAAAGATTTTTTATCTACCTTGTCTCCCCCTTTCCAGGTACTTCAGGGGTAGACTGTTTTGAAATCCAGGTAGATATCTAGATGGCAAATGAAGCAAAGGTAATTGTTTATGTGGCCCACGGTTAACTGGGGGGGGGGGGGGGGGAGAAGGCATGTGGCCACAGGGCAGGCCTTAGGCATAGACAAACTAGGCAGTACCGAGGGCCTCCAATTGACGGAGCCTCGCACTGGACTAAAAAAAAAAAAGAAAAAAATATCAGGAAAAAATTGCGAAACTTTAATCAGATCTCAAACATAGAGAACTATGATTCTATGTTTACTAGTCTAACTCTGTCTCTACTATAACTATATTTACTAGTCTGTCTCTATTATGGCTCTGAGTTTACTAGTCAGACTCGTCTCTACTACGGAACTTGGGAAATATGAATTTCATTTATTTGTCGATTTAGATATAGACACAGGCAGGGTTTTTAATAAACTCCGTACTTGTATCTGTTCGCTGTTTCTATTTAATATTTTTATTTCATTCAGGGCCACCAAACTCAGTTCGCCTAGGGGCCTCCAATTGTCTAAGGCTGGCCCTGAAGGCCAGATTAACGATCAGCCGCCTTTACTTTTCCCATACTATTGTCAGTTACCCAATAGAGTCGAGTGGTTCGAAAGTCAAGCGCTTTTACCACTCAGCCACCACACGCCCCCCCCCCCCCCCGTACATATATAATAAACTTTTTTTTCTTTTTCAGAAAATAGCTTCCATCATTTCTAATATGTTTGTACTCCTTGCTGACCGGACTAATATTATCGTCTCATCCTCGTTTAGCGTCCGCCTTTCCCAGATTTAGAAACATTGATTAATAAATAGATCAGCGGTGCCAACCTTTTTCAACTTAAGGGGGGAGGAGGTCATAAAACTGTTCTACCTGATGAAGGAGGAACGGGGGCATACAACGTTTTAGCAGACAGACCTTCCACCATTGTTCTATGCTATGAGCTATAAATTTTGTTATGTTTTTTTTCTGTGCGTTACAGTGTACTTACTGTATTAGTTATTACTTACTTTTCTTAACAATTTTTTGGGAATATAACTTGTGGGAGTTAAAGCGTTTTGTTATGTTGCATTTCTTAGGTAGTATTTTTAATGTGGTATGCCTGTTATTCCTGTATACTATCATCTCTCATTATATCCGACACTGGAGGTCACGTCATATCCTGGTGGCTCCTCGCACTCCCAGCTTCTCACGAATTAGGTCACAAGCATGAGTTGTAATTTTGTTGCATTTTTCATGCGTGACCTTTACTTGACTCGCCTCCCACCCCCCACCCCAAGATAAAATTAGAACCGTTCGATATCTCGGTCCTTGGGGGGGGGGGGGGGGGGGTCACATTGGACTCAATATTTGTACAGCCGTTCTCACATGATCACACGATGGAATGATACGGAGTGTGATTTCCTCCTTTCCCTTTTTCACTCTCTCTCTCTTTTTTCTCTCTCTCTCTATCTTTTCTCTCTCTCTCTATCTTTTCTCTCTCTCTCTATCTTTTCTCTCTCTCTCTATCTTTTCTCTCTCTCTCTCTGTCTGCCTCTCTTTTTCTCCTTCTTTCGCTCTCTCTTTTTTTTTTGTCTCTTTCTTTTTCTTTCTATCTTTTTCTGTGTGTGTGTGTGTCTCTCTCTCTCTGTGTTTCTCTCTCTATCTCTCCCCACATTAATATGATCACAAGCCTTCATACTCTCCATTAACACCCGGGCAAGAGAGTATGGTGAAAAGAGGAGGAGGAGGGAGAGAGGCAGTGTGTTAAACAACTTCACGGATGTAACGGTTTTGTTAAAGTGCGTTCACACAAGAGCCTCGTTCGATTGACTTCCAATCATCATGAGGCATAGTGGCATGAGTGAGCTGAGAGTGGACAAGGACTCTGTCAAAGAGTGCAGCAAGTAAAGGAATAGAGTCAGAACTCTCCCATATGTATTTCTGATTTGTTTTTTTTTTATGCGCACTTGAGACTGAGGTCAAAAAATGAGAGTAAAAATTGACGCTCACTTCCTGTCACGAGATATTTATGAATGAAAGTTGTAGTATCAGGTCATGTGAGTCTTAGCCATTGTCCATTGTCCATTTCTCCCGAATGCGGTTGAAGATAGATATGGTAGGAGGTACGACCGTGCGGTTTTTTTTTTAAAGAAGATGGGGATTTAACAAATAAAACCCCCTGATAAACTCAAAACCCCAGTGGATGCGCTGGGGCAAGTGATGGTTTAGTATTAAAATCTCGCCTAAAATAAACA